>JAODAL010067167.1:0-17420 GCA_025379985.1 Phyllomedusa bahiana
GCCTAGAAACACCTACTCAGCTACCTGGGGCCTCCCTCCCTACCTGGGGGCAGGAACTACCAAACTAAACCTGACTACTCCCCTATCTAGGCCATCTTTATACCTGTAGCCCTAAACCAAAGGGGGACTTTTTACCACTTTTCCCTACCAACTGCCTACCTCCCTATTAGGACCTTCCCAAAGGGGCTTACCAACCTAAAAAGGGGGGTTAACCACCTAATAAATTTTCTGAGGGCACGGGCCCATAGCTGTAACACAATCTCCAGGGATAACCTCTGTTCCCCCCCTTCCCTCTGGGAAGGGCCTCTAAGTTACCCTGTACCCCGGGAAAGCTTTACACACGTAAGACAGGGGGAGTGGGGAAAGTGGGGATTCAAGATTTTTCTCCCCCAAATTGCGGGGGGTGATGGTGGGGGAGAGAAGTCATCATGGCTCTGGACCAATGCAGAAAAAGGGAAAGTCAACACTCACAAAAAAATTTTTGGGTTTCACAAGATGTAACTGTACTGTAAAACTCATATGTCAGCAGACCCGTGTACACGGGTATATACCTTATATGGACTGTATGGAGGTTTTATACAGTCTTAGGGCACTTTGTACACGGGTTTATACCACTATATGGTCACTATAGGGCGTTAAAATTGGTCTTTGTATACTGAACTTTGTAGGGGTTTTTTCAGTCACTATATGGTAAAAAATTTGTGGTCATTTTCTAAGTAGAATCATGTCATTTGGTACTTTATGGTAATGTTTTGAAATTTTGGGTTTTGGGTTTTAGGGGGATTTTGTTTGGAGCAGTAGATGGTGATATGATGGTGGGTATTCGACTTTATTATAAGTAACTGCATAAAGTAAGAGGCCCCAAAAATTTGTTTTCTGGAGGTGGGAGGGGCCCAAAAAATTTTTGTATGGGGCCCAGGGTCTCTGTTACGCCCCCGCATTGCCCCTATAGGTGCCCTTTATTCTGGGTTGTATTATGTAGAATACTAAGGTTACACAACTTCTATAGGCAGGTTTTTCACTAATTATAGCAACCAGCAGAAAAAAATACTACTTTTTATAAAACTTCTACTCTGTTGAAAATGGGGACATAAAAAGGTATAATAAGGGGCTATAGAAGACTATTGAAGTTGTTTACAACTCCATGTGGTACAGAGGGTCTATAGATTTGTATGCATGATCGCATAATTTATCCGAGATAATTTCGCTACATAAACAACACAACTAGATACCATCAAATGCATGTTCGATTGTTTCTTTGTAATTAAATTTAATTATGGAAAAGTACAATTCATTAAATTATTTAAAGGGTTTTCTCACCATGCTGTTTCACAAAGTAACCAAAGTAGTTTTTCACTCAACTCTGCCTTGTCAGATGTCGGTGGGTTCTATAAGCAGCGATCAGCAATACAGAGCTCTCCTATAAATAATGGACATTACAAAGTAACAGGAGATTTAAGGGGATTTGCCATAAAATAAAATATTTATGTGATATGCTTGCAAAATTCTGTACACTTTTTTTTTAGCTGCTACCTTAGTGATCCATAGAGTAAGCTCATTTCCAGGGGGATATGACCAGTGACGGTGATCAGGGTCATGGCTGCACATGCTCAGAATCACCTTCCTTCTCAACGAGCTACTGTCAGTCTTTTCTGCTTAGTAATCAACACTTACTCACTCTGATGCAAATGTTGACCCAGGGGCTGTTATTTACTCTTGTTCTCTGGAAATTAGTAAAACAGTGCAAATAAATAAAAAGAAAAAAGAAACTTCAATCAGGTATGTGCATTGAGACAAAAAAAGCCACGTTTGCCTCTTGCAAAGATTTAAATATAGGACCCGTATGCTGAAAGGCAGAAGTGCTAATCACTCAGCTACATTGTAGCTACACATAGCTCTTTACATAAACAGACCTTTGTTTGACTAGAGTGAGTCCACACTGTGGGGAAACAGGCATGGCAATGTTAGCCTGCTGGGTCACATGATATGCAGTTCAAACAGATCATACATGCCCTTTTGAACACACTGAAAGTTGAACCCACACAAATCAGGCATTAAATGCCTTCATGGTAAAATTCCTTTTAGTCTTCAGTAAACAAATCTACAAGTGCTCTGAGGGGTGAAAACAATAGTTAATCTGTAAACAAAAGCTAGCCTTGTTAGAAATAAAGAGTCTGCTCTGGAGTGAAGCAGTCCATGGTGAAGCCACTCCCTGCTCTCTGTCTAATCAGGAAGGAAGTTATGAACCATAACGTAGGGACAGAGAAAATAAAATTTATCTCCTGATCAAGGTAAGATAAAAAAAACTAATGAATTAGAAAAAAGTATTCAATTACCTGGTCCTACATGTTGAAAGTAATCAATGTAGCAAGAAAACCCCTTTAAAGGGGTAGTCCCGTTTTGGGAAATTCTCGGAACTCCCATAGAAGTGAATGAGGAGGATAGCGTTAGTGCTGCCCTCCTCATTCATATGCAGGGCCGGATCACAGCTAGCAACGAGCAGCCAGCGAAGAGAACTTCCCCGAAACTATCCCTTTAAGTATTAAGATCCATAGATTTCAGATTTAGAAGTTGTTACTGTAAAGAACAAGAATTAACCAAGAGAATGACAGCCATACATGGAAAAGCACTGCACTTCAAGTAAACATTTTTGAGTCCCAGATTAATGGTTGTATCTGGCACCCTACAACTGTAATTTCATCAATTTAACATGACTCTGAGTCTAACCTTTTTAACCCCTTAAAGAGTACCTATCACCTCCATACAAACATACAGAAATTGATAGAAGATGAAATTATAAGACTTTTCTCAAATACATGTCATTAGCAACAGAGGATTTCTCAGTTTTTCAGGGGACAAGATTTTACTATTCACTTTGTAATAACAGGGATCTTAATCAAATCTGTTGGAGATACCAACTGTGCAGGGGGATCTGAGGGCAAAGCTGCTTGTATAGGGTCAAACCTGAGTCTCATAATACAGTACTGAAGGTACCACGCACATAAGGCTATGTCTACATGCAGTGGACAAAAAAAACGTCCTGAAACGCCAAATACTACGTAAAAACTGAGTTTTTTGTCAAATGCAGCTGACAAAAAAACGGCCGTTATTGTTGCCAATTTGCGTTTTTTTGGGCGGTTATACCGCGTTATTTTGCTGGTCTTCAAGTTTGGTTTCAAATGTAATGCATAAATTCCGCCATTGGATGTAAACTCCACCCTACAAAAGGGGATGGAAAGAAATTATAGCATTTTTTGTAATCTTAGTATTTTTACGATTTTGGCACTAGTAAAATTATATGCTTTTGTAGCAAAGGTACTTTTTTTATGGATTTTGCGCTAAAATCACTTATTTTTAGATTTTGGACTAATTAAACGTTATTTCGCTTTTGTCATAAAAATAGTTTTTTACGGATTTGGCACTAAAGTCCTGTTTTTATGGATTTTGGGCTACGTTATCTCGCTTTTGCTCGCTAAAATCCGACTTTTTTACAAATAATTTTGGTGCTAATAATTTATCTCATAAATCTGTTAGAAAAAAAGGATTTTTAGCGACACAAGCGAGATAACTTTATACGTGCCAAAATCCGTAAAAAAACGAATTTTAGTATTAAAACTCCGTAAAGGAAAGTATTTAGTGGCAAAAAACTTATTTTTAGCGACAAAAGCGAGATAACTTATTTATGCGGATTTTGGTGCTAAAATCCGTAAAAAATGTGTATTTTTTGCCAACAAAAGCAAGATAAATTTATTAGCGTCAAAATCAGTAAAAGTATTTTAGTGGCAAAAATCCGTGTAATAAAAAAAATTATTTTTTAGCGACAAAGCAGATAAGTTTAATAGGGCCAAAACCCATTAAAAAATGTGTTTCAGTGTTAAAATCCATTAAATAAGTGTTTTAGCGCCAAAAAAACGTAAAAAACTTATTTTTAGCAACAAAAGCGAGAACTTTAATAGCGCCAAAATCCGAAAAAAAGTATTTTTATTGCGCAAAAAAAGTTAGCAACAAAAACATGCTCACTTTATTACAAATGGTACAAATGAGGACACATCAAACACTTGTATGCAGAATTGAAAAAAGTATAAACTGTAAAACCCACTATAGGTGGGATTTTGGGTTCCTGGGGGGTTTTCATCCTGATTTAATAGATCCTTAGAAAATTTCTGCCTGCTCTGGCGTTTTTTTTTAAAAAAATGTTACAAAGACGCCGTAGAAAAAAAAAGAAAAAAAAAAACAAAATCAGTGTAGACAGCGGGGGTTTTTAAAAAATAAAAGTTATGGGAGATGTTTTTCGTTGTTTTTTCAGTGTTTTTAGAAAAGGAAAAACACTGAAAAAATTTACTTTTTTTTGGCGTAGAGACGGCCCTAATAAAAACGGGTTTGTGACAGAGTTTATGTTGTTTTTAAGCCTTCTCCTTTAGCACAAGGCATCTGTATTACAATGCTGGGTGAGACAGATAAGGATTTCAGGCTCCCCCCGCCTGTGGATCTCCCAAAATCAGGGCCCAAAAAACTTCATCACGTCATCCATCAAGCTGCATTTGCCGACTTGGCCCCACTTGAGCTGTTTAAAGGGCCAGCGCTTTTTTAAAAAAGAAAAAAAAGGTGAAATGCTTTTGTTTTCCTAATGAAACTTTTTGAGAAAGTGTTTGTATTTTGTCTCCTGTTTCTTCTGAGGTTTGTCTGGGTGATAGGTACTCTTTAAGGACCGGCGTTTTTTGTTGTTTGACACATTGTTTTTTCCCTCCTCTCCCTTCCCAGAGCCATAACTTTTTTTATTTTTTCACCTAATGTCTAGAGGGCTTTTTTTTTGCGGGGCAAAATGTACTTTTAAAGTTGTTTTCACTGTTTAAAAGAATATATGGGAAAAACCCCAAAAAAAATTCCAAGTGGGACAAATTTTTGAAAAAAAAAACCCTTTTTTTTTTCCAGTTTGCGGATGTTTTGCTTTTTCGGCGTTCAATCTTCGGTAAATTGAAACAATGCATTATATGTTTTCTACAGGTGGATAGCATCCAGCAATACAATACTTGGTAGGGTTTCCGTTTTGTTTTAGTAACGTCAAAAATCTTCCAAACTTTTTCTATTTTTGGAAATTCCTGCGTCTTCGGCGCCATTTTGTGCAACTAATAACTTTTTTTTTTACTAACACTCTCGTCGGACATCTGTGCGGGTGCATTTTTTTTGCGGGGTGGTGTACTTTTTATAGCTAGCAGTTTGGAATGCATGCGCGACTTTTGTGAATCACTTTTATTCATTTTTTTATAAGTGTCGTATATTGACCTAAAAAACGCATTTTGGATGTTTGGAATTTTTCTTCTTCTACGGTGTTCAGGTACCGGGATAAATTATTTGATTTTTATAGATCGGATTTTTCGGACGGGCGATGCTACCAAATATATGTTACTTTTTTTATTATGTTATTGTTTTTATTTGTAAAATGGGAAAAAGGGGGGTGATTTGATCTTTATAATCATTTTTTGTATTTTAAAACTTTTTTTTTTTTTTTTTTACTTTAAACATTGAGGCCACCTAGGGTGCTTGACCCACTAGTGGCGCGATCGTCAATACAGTCTATACATTGACATAGGTCAATGCATTAGGACTGTACCAAGATGGCGGTTTCCACCACTTCCTGTCTGCGGATGGATGTGGGGCAAACTAGGACATGGCCAGTTGATGGGAGCGTTCACAGGGTCCCCGCTTGCATGTCAGGGCGGCGGAGCGCTGTGCTTAGTTCTGGGAGTTAGCGGCGGATTAGCGATTTCATTAACGCGAACTCACCCGGCGTGTGCGGGCGTGCGGTGGGGACTTGGTGCGGAGCGATCCCATGCAAAAGCACCATTAGTCGTTAAGGGGTTAAAAGCTCTTTGGGGAACATGTATGAAAAGTGCACCACTTTAGAAATGTGTGCTGTTGCTAGACACATTTATGTGCCAAAAAGAGTGTATGCACCAAAATTTGCCTCTGCTCACTATATGAATTGGGATATGGAAGGGGTACTACAGTTTGCATCACATTTTGCCGGGAACACATTCATAAATTGATGCGTTTCATACTAGTTTTCTGGCATGGCTCGGACCTCGAAGAAAAATGGGCATAAAAAAGTGGTTGAGTTCTGTTGCAGCATGTGCCTGTTTTTGGCGCTTCCGTAAGGGGACAATTCAACACTCTGTAGGACAGGTTTTTTGGCCTAAAGCACACCAGAAAACTGGTGTAGCCCCATTCAAACATGTTGCCCTTTATGTGTAAATACATGTTAAAGTAGTGGTTGTGCCCTTAACACTCTAGTGACTTATTGCTGGAACCCTACTGGTTAGGGTTGAATAACCAGTTCCTAACTGGACTGCTTACCCCCCTTCCTGACCAAGCACATTTTCCTTTATTTCGGTACATACTGGTTTAAATGCTGTAAGACTTTCATGCACTTGCTTATTCTAATAGGTTTGTTTGCCTTTTTTCTGTGTTTGATAGCTTATTCGTTTTTTATTACTTGTTTCCACATTTGTGCATCCAATACGGGGGGCCATTTTGACATCTTTTTGGGTTTTCCCAGGGCTACAGTGGAAAAAAATACGATCATCTTCACTGAGGAAGAGCTTGGTCTCGGGTCTGTAGAACCAGTAGCCTTGCACTTACCAAACCTTGGCTTCCTGCTTCTCTGTGTGTACAGCCCTGAATACACAGTAATTGGGAAGACAGTGACAGTAAGGGTATGTTCACACGGCGTTTTGGGTCCGTGTGAACATATCTGCTTTTGGATTGACATTGTCAATATTATTGGTTCCGGGGAATATATGCCAGCTGACTCGCGTTATAATTAATCAGTATGAGAGTCGATTCCATGCTGCATCCAAACACGGATCCATACACACAGCTTCATGTTGGATTCGTTTTTTGTGTGATATGATATTGACGCTACGTTTTTGGAATGCGAATGTTTGCGATCCAACCGAACCCGAAATCGTGTATCAAAAACGAGGTGTTAAACATACCTATTAATATACACAGACACCAGTCCTCACCTCCCAGTGCTGCTGACATTTTGTGTATAGCTCCAATTCACGGACTTTTGATGTTCATGTTCGTTTGTGCAGAGTTAGGGGCGTTCACCTCGGCTGATTTGGGCAATGGATTTCAAGCCATATGCGTGCCGTATTGCGGCCTGCATTCACGGCTGCTGAAATCCCACGTCCCTGTCATTACAGTAATCCACAGTTCTCATCGAGAACTTTGGATTCCGTGACATGTCAATTATTTACGGCGTGTACGCGCCGTGAATAATGACTGTCTATGGGGCCGGCGAGCTGCCGGGCCCCTGCTCCGCCCCAGCTGCATGGCAGCCGAAGTAATTGCAGGGTGAATTCCGTCCCGGCACAATTACGTCGCATTATAAGTCCGTGTGGATACTGCTGCTGTAAACTGACGCTGCCCAGACTCATTTAAAGTAGTTAATAGTGGCTTTAAGGGTTTTAACTTTTGTGAGTAACACAGAAAGGATGCTGCTCAGATGTAGCCGCTGCAGGAGAATTGCTCAATGGAACTGTTAGTGTAAGCCTCAATGCTCAATGTAACAATGCTAAATTTTTGCTTTTTTGTGGATTTTGCCCAATTCAGTTTCAGTGACCTGAACTGAAGCCTTCAAATTTGGGTTGAATTTGAATGTGACTTTGACCCTGAATCCTCAAACTGCAATACTTAATATTATCGTGTGGATTAAGCAGGCCCTTTGCTTTCTGGTGAAATTAAAAAAAGTGGAATGGTTTGAAAGGACAATCGAATCAAATTTAGTAAACAATCAAAAAATCTAGCCCTACTAAACCATATTATTGCGTGATTAACACAGCATAGTTACACAATTGAAGTGTCTCATAATATGTCGATGTAAACTGTAATATGCTTTGTAAAGACAAAGAGAGTCTAAATGGGCTGTCGTGTGTTATATCCGTTAAATTATTGAGATCTTCTGAGTTTCTTATTAAAGCTATTTTGTCTTGAAGTGTCATTAGCTTCATTTTCCACCAGTAAAAGAATTTTTTTTTTATCTAGTGCTTGATCTAAGTTTGTTCTTGCAGATATATCCAGGGATATTGGTGACAATAATAATGGAGTATACATCTGAAATACACTCACATCTTTGAGTGCTTTGCGTTTTATTCCCAATTAGAACTCTGGCTTAAAGAGAAACCTGTTTCATTGATCATGCTCACCCTTGATGAGAACAGCACCAAGCTAGTGTCAGGCGTGCTTTGTTTCAGCGCTTATGTGTCCTTTATCTGTAAGATGCTGTTGTTTTCGCGTAATTAATGCTCAAAAACTGCTCAGTTTTCAGCAGAAGAGTGACTTCGAAGAAGTCATTCAAAGGAGTAAGTTTTCTTTCAAATCTCCTCACTTCTGAGGTTATCCCCACCTACCCTCATATAAACCTATTACTTTGATAGGTAGAAACTGTGACTACTGTCAGTTGGGGGGCTAGCCTTTTGGTGGGTGGGGCAAATCCTGTCATGGAATAAGATTTGAGGGTAAATTCTCTAAGAACACCTCTAGCATCCTTAAAGAATAAGGGGCATCCAGTGCTGCAACTGCAGGGTCTGACAACTGTGTCTTGTGCTGTCCTCAGCAGGGGGGCATACCTATGGGACTGGTTCCCTTTTAGGTCTGAACGAACGGCATCTGCATATTTTTACCACCACAGGCCTTTTGGTAGCTGGTCCCTTATAGTGCATTCAAGTTGTCAGTCCGCGGGGTCACACCTATAGTGGTGGAGGTTTGCCCAACAGCTGAGGAATAGAAGAAGAGAAGTATCTACACAACTATATCTATCCTTTGGATATACTCTAAGCCACGATCTCTAATCGTGGTGGACATCTCAAACCACATATGGAGCATCCTTGAATGTGGATGTATGGTGGTATTGTATATAAGTATATACTTCAGTTGTGAACTTGTATGCAATGTTTTTATGGGATTTATGCAAATTATTTGTTTTTGGCATTTTGCTCCATTTTGGGTTATTAAACGTGTTGTTTATTAATTTGATTGCTAGTAAAAGGTTTTATAAAAAATGTTTTTAACTTTTATTAAGAAGGGCCCGCCCTTTTTCTGTGTATACTGTTTTGGTTGAGTCCCCCCAAAAGCTCTGATATACTTAACATATTGCAATATAAGCTCTTTGGTCAGTCCTTAATCTCTTACTTTGACCTTGCAAATCTCTTATACTTGATCATAATTATCTGTTTGTTATTATATTTAATATATTTAACTTTTAATCGTCTAATATTTATATTTGATTATATACAAGCTTATCTAATGATTAACGTTTAACAATATATTATGAGGCTAGGCGCCGGCTAAAGGGATCAGCTGGTAGGGAACATGCTCATGTGACAAATGCCAAGAGATCAAGATAACTCGGCATCTTTGCAGTTTAAAATGATAGATTCCATTTTAAATAGAATAGCAAGTGGGGGAAAGTATTTTGTCAGCTTCCAATTGTGCAAGTTCTCACACGTAAAAGATGAGCGGGCCTGTAATTGACAGTCAATTGGTAGACTCTCAACTTATGAGAGACAAAATGAGAAACAAATCCAGTAAAATCACATTGTTGATTTGGAAAGAATTTATTCAAGAAAGATTTACTCGTCTCTCACAGCCTGTTACTTCTTTAAGAGGCTCCCTCTGACCTCGATTAATTACCACGTAGTAATGACACCTGTTGAACTAGTTATCATTATAAAAGATCTACTGTCTCCAACTTCTCAAACAGTCAACTCTAAACTCACTATAATGAAGACAAAAGAGCTGTCGAAGGAAACCAGAACAAAAAATTGTAGCCTGCACAGGCTGAGAAGACTGAATATGCAATAGGCACGCAGTGGTGTGAGATCTAGCAATAATTATCTATATGGAAGCCTTACAAGACCAATGATAATCTCTCGATCTGGGGCCTCCACAGAATTTCACACCGTTGGGGTCATAATGATCACAAGAAAACTGGTGAGCAAAATTCCCAGAAACCACACAGAGGGACCTTAGGAATGACCTGCGAGAGCTGGGGACTCAACGTATACAAGACTACCATCGTAACACACTAGGCTGCGGGACTCAGATCCTGCAGTGCAAGATATGCCCCCAGCTTTTATGTACAGTACATGTACGGGCCATCTGTAGTTTTGGCTAGGAGCATTTGGATGATCAGATGAGTATAGGGAGCTGTAATGTATATGGTCAGATGAAACCAATAAGTAGAACTGTGTGGTAGAAACAAAAACTCATGTGTATTGGAGGTGTAAGAATGATGTGTTGTCATACACAAGAATCACACATACCTACTGTGAAGGCATGGGTGCGGTGGCAACATCATGCTTTAGGGTTCTGTTCTCTGCAAACTGTAACCAGAACAAACTGATTCCGGTACATGGAAGGAATGAATAAGTTATTTATCAAGTGGTTTTTGAGTGCAAAACTCCTTTACATTGCAAGGGCATTGAAGATGAAACCATGGCTGGGTCTTTTCGCATTGACAATGATCCAAGACGCAATCAGGGAAACAAAGGAGGTGGCTTCGTAGAAACTATTTCAAGGTTCTGGTCATCATAGCAAGCTCCAGATCTATCCGCCATAGAAAACATTTGGGAGGAGTTGAAAGTCCGCGTTGCCGCCAGCGACAGCCCCCAACATCACTGCTCTAATAGGAGATCGGAATGGAGGAAATGGGCCGAACATACAGCAACAGAGTTGTGCCAACCTTGTGAAGACTTTCAGGAATGTTTTGACCTCTGCCATTGCCGATAAAAAGGATATATAACATAAGTATTGTAGATGAAACTTTTGTTATTGACCCAAATACTTATTTGTTTCACCATAATTTGAAAAATAAATTTCGTTCGCAAAATCAGTACTATGTGATAAGTCGGGATTTGTTTCTCCTTTTGTCTCCCAAAGTTGAGGTCTAACCTATGATGTCAATTACCAGGCGGCCCCCCTCGCTCTCATCTTTTTAGTGGGTGACCTGCACAATTGGTGGCTGAATAAATTACCTTTCTTTCCCAACTGTTAAGGTGTTTAAGAGAAGATTGGATTCCATTCGTCAGCTATTAGTGCAACTGCAACACGATCACATGATACCAATGTCTAACAAATCCACCATCGTCTGCCGTGGGGTGTGAAACATCTATTGAGTCATGCCAGAGTGCCTTGCCAGTTTTAATCCTAACAATAATTCATTAGAATACTACAGACGTTATTCCAAAGCATCAAAGAAGCATTCAAAGCTTTCCTCCTATTTAAGTAACTTAGTGAGACAGAAAACAGGTGAAAGATTAGTTAAAACAAAAAAAAGTTAAAAACATATTATTTTTTAAAAGTGTCAAAAAAATAGAGATATGGTAAAACCACAATCATAAACTGTCTTTAGAAGGAAAAGTTAATACATATTATTTAACTTGTAATGTGTGTGGCCATGAAAATAAAAAGCCCAATGGCGGAATCAAATGGTTTTTTTTCATTTGCCAGGCAAAGATTTAACTCAAACGATACATTTTATGTTCAATACTAATGCATTAAGGGTTAAACAAAATTAATAAAACTAAATACCAAATTAAAGGTAAACCCAATATAAATATATGCCAAAAAATAGGACCAATAAATGTTATATTTTTCCCACAAAAAGCCTCTCATACAGTAGTGGTGGAAAAAAAAATTTTTTATTAGGGCTCTTGAGAAGATGTCACATCAAAAATTTTAAATTGGCCCAATATAGGCTAATACTTGGGGTTTAATTGAAAAAACATCGCAAAGCAATACATCATCATGAGAATATTATTTCCATTTAAACAGATGATTAAAAAGTTAGATATTAAATGTGTGATACTAATTTTAACTTAGTAGGAGTTCACTACAAACATTTGTTTCTAGATTTAATTGAGTGCTATTAGTATGACCAATCCATTTTACTATTTAATTTAATTATTCAAATAATTTATAATACTCAAGGCAAATCTTTACCACTTTTATGATGAATGATACTTTATTTGAATGAAACATAGTGGCATCAATGCATTCAAACTCCATTCATTTACTCAAACAGTGGGAGAGGTGTGTTATAGCAACCTTGACTGGAAACTTACAAGTTGTTTAATTTCGATGGTGTGGACCAAACCACAGACCATGTCTGTCTTGAATAAAAGTGACATGATAAGTAATTTACAGTTAACAGTTGGTGTATAGTATGTAAGTAGCTAGGGGAGGAAGTCTAGGGGTGAGGTACTAATTCTTTGCCCCTGCATAGCGCTCCTCTGATCAAGAGAACATTGAGAATCCTAAAGCTTGTTCACACAGGTAATTGCGTGAGTATTTCAGTGCACAATTGCGCTGCACATATGCCCCAAAATGTGCCCGCACAAATATTATTGTAATTCATAGCTCTCATTGAGGCTATGAGTTACACCCATTTTCCACCAGGTACATTACAGCGTATTGTACGCGGGAGAAAGAAGTGAATGTCACTTTTCACCACCATTTTCGCACCGTGGGTAATAGATGTGAATAGAGCGCCACTTTACCACACTTAATAATATGCGCTGGACGTAGTTCTAAAGAACACCCGGCATATTGCACGCGTACTGATTTATTTACGCCGCATGAACATACCACTAACACTGTGCTGGGAAGAAACAAATAGGAATTGGTATTAAGTGTTGTAAGTGTGGTTCAAAGAACTGACATGACCCTTACATATGATCAAGGACTATTGTTTTCCAAAGTAAAAATGGAGACTAAAAAAAAACATTATATACATGTTTCTAAATAAATACCTCCTTCTTTGTTCAAGGAACAAGACAAGCGTTAGCGAGTGCCAGAACATTGCAATTGATCTCTTTCAGGCCCACTAATATCTATGAGTCTGCTCAAACGGACAGAAGATGAGGCGGCGGTATGTGGGCCCCAAAGTGTGTCAGCAGTTCCGGCCATGATGATAGGCATTGATGACTATGGACTGGCCTGCCGTTCCCCAGACCTGAATCAATCAAGGCACATCTGGGGAACGATCATGTGTTGTTCCATCCACTAATGCCGTTGATCCACAGATTGTTCCAGGATCTAGTTGACGGATGCGTTAATCAGGTCTGGGGACGGAAGATTCCTCAGTAGGCATTTGCCTCCTCATCAGGAGAACACCCAGGCGTTTTAGGCAGTCATAATGCTGTGTGGAAGCACACACACTCTTAATGAGCCTCATTTCACTGATGTTGCGATAAGTCCAAAATTTAATTTTTCACTTTGGTTTTGAGTATATTCCAAATCCAGACTCCATGAAATACAGGCAAAACAGCAGACCAGGGAACAGCAATGGATGTCAAAAACAAAAGGAGGCAAACCGGGCAGATGTCAGTCTCAGGCAGGAACAAAACACAGGGGGCAGAGAAGTAATGCAGGAAGTAGACTGCAGAGCATGTTGCAAAATCTCAGACTGCGTGGTAACAACAGGGGAGCTTAAAATTGTTCCCCTAAGTGATGGTGATGAAGAGCAGCTGTCCTGTTAAGCCAAGGTGTTTACTCTTTTACCCTGACTGGAAGGCACAGAGAAAAACTCTCCATAGCACAGTGGCTGCCAGAGTCAAAGCATTGACAGCACAATACCAGGCGGATTCATGACCAGTACGCCCCATTTTATGAGGGTGTCTCGAGAACCCTCAACTGCCCGTGGAATCAAGATCAGCAGATGGGCACAGGAGCCTAAGATAGTCACCACATGGCGTGGAGACTGGATAATCGGCAGTCATGTGCCTAGATTTGCCGTATCACGAAGACTTATAAATGTGTAGCTTGTACATTTGTAGTGAGATAAGCGCCTCCTGCATGCTTCCTGATCTATGGTGCATTTCAAAGTTGCTCTTGTAATATGCCTGAGAACGGAGTCGAATCATGTTTAAAATTTTAACGATACGGGGCTGCGGTAGTCTTCAGGCAGAATAGTCGCCAGAACACGTCATACATGTCCCCCTTAATGTCTATGATTTCTTAGGATGTCATAAAAGATTTAGTAACTACTTAGCTTCACATTACTGTGGTCATAAAGAAGGTTTCTTTAACTTGTAGAATGGATAAATCTATTTAATAAGAAAAGAGATAATTCTTTTATAATGACAAACGTTATTGAATTCTTGTGTAATATTAAATCCTATTTCTGAGATCACTTTGTAAGGAATTGTGAGTTCATGTTGAAAACATTACTATGAGGTACAGTAATAACAAGAAACTTTAAACCAGTGATCCTTTAAGAAGTGAATATAAAGAGTATTTCATTTAAGAAAAACATTTGGAAAACTGATGGGTCTTAAATGAGCACACAATAAAATTTATTGCTACATTATGTGGGTTACCAAGGATGTCATTGTATCTCTTAGCACCACTCTAATTAAGATAACTTTGCATAACGTTTTGACAGATACATCAGGTACAAAATTATTAATACATCAATAAATATAAAGTATGCTTACACAGTGATTATTAAAATACATCATAAGGAGTATTTCATCTGTAACTGTGGTTTAACACCATTGAAAATGCATGATAGTAAATTGGGTGTTTTAAGGAAACTGTTCTTTGTTGCAAGTAGGTAACCTAACTCAGTTCATTAAATTAGGCTTGTGTGTGAAGAGAGATCAGTAAATTGATTTATTTAAAACATATTCTAGTAAAAAAAAAATGATAATAAATATATCGAGATAGGCATCGGGAACGCGTTAACCTCTTAATGGTAAAGAAACTGTTTAGACTTTATAACTGGCCTATATCAATTAAATGTGCTGCCTTATTTATTATTGTTACAGTTTCGGGAATAAGTTTTATTCTTCTACTGTTCTTAATGTTCATTTCACATAAATAACAATTATTTACTGAAATTTCTTGCATGTAGGCATATGGTGTATTCATTTCCAGTACGACTGAGGTTGATACAGCCTGATTTTTGTTTGGGACCTCTTGTGTGTGTGATTAAGTAGTATGAACGTGTGATTTTTTCCATATAATTTTGGGAGGAATTTTCAGTGAGATGGGGACAGGGCTTTAAATGTTCAAAAAACAGTTATGTTCAAATGTTCGATAAAAGTATACATGTGTACCACTTGAATCTATCATGATTATTAAAGAAAATTATACGTTTTAAAGAAGTCCTGTGGAATTAAAATACCTGTTTTAGTAAAATTGTTGTGTTCCCCAGTTAGAATAACCAATTCTGGAGCAATCTACTCTTATAACTCTGTGTTGTTGTTTCTCTGTTATTCCTTGTGTAATAGAAAGTTACTTAGTGAATATGTTAGATGGGTGCTGCAATTTGTTTTTAAGAGCAGGTCCGGCCGTAAACTTTTGAGCAAGCACGATTCACCGGACGGATTCTGTGCTTTCTCCAATGTGATGGGGTTGGGCTTTTTTTCCGCCCCTCGAGAAAAGCCCCCCCCCCCCCCCGGGCCGTTGGGGACGCCAAAACGGGACAATACCGGCGAATTTGTCCTGGCAGTGGGAACGAAACCCTTTAAAGTCCTTTTATTAATAAAATAAGCACAGCACTCAACTTTTGGCGCTGGGGTAATAAGAAGTGCCCCCGCTTTGCAGAAATATTAACAAAATAGAAAATACAAAGCCATGCTGGAAAAATTGAAAATCGCACCCTCTAGATACACGGGAAATTACAAGCCCAATGTGGTGTTTTATTTTGCCCCCAAAAACTTATCTAAGAATATTGTAAAGTGTTTCCAAACCATGATGTTGTTTTTTCCATCCCCATAGGGCTTGTCCCCCACACACAGATTTCAAGTCCGGATTTACAGATGGTTTTTGGATTTCAAAACCATCTGTAAACCAGCTTATCAACCTTTCCCTTGATTTTAATAGAAAATCAGTGCAGCAAGTCCCACAAGCACAGATTTTACACCAGACGGTTTTTGACACCTCCAACGTTTCCTAAAAACTTAGAACATGTTCATTTTTTCTGCCCGGTTTTTCGGTCAGAAAATGAAAATGTGGGTGTGAAGGGGGATGGCTTGAATCCACAAACCGCAGACAAAGCCATCCCCCTACGTGCCAAAAAAAACCAAATACCGTTCGGAAAATATGACCGGTATTTGGTTTTTTGCCTTTGTGAACTAGCCCTTTATAGTCCTTGTTAAAGGGTGTCCTATCCTACAAAACTAAAGACTTCATACATAACAAAACTTATCAGTAATGGTTGTTTCATTGCATTTTTTTTAAATATGATTATGAGAGAAGCCTTTACATATGACCATAATAATAACTTATTTTTTTTTTGTTAGGACTGAAGGCAAGATGATTATTTTAACCATTTTTATTATTTTTATTAACAAACTTTTAATATGTTTAATAATTTAAATTTTAAGTAAAGTTTAGAAGAGAAAGTGTCTTTAATAATAATTTTAAAAAAAAACTAAACAAAAAGAGCAAAAAGGGCACAATCTGAAATTTAACTGGGAGGAAAACAGAAAAAATAAATTATTAAAGAAAATAGATGCTATGAAACAAATTTCTAGCAAATGTGGTTTTGAAAAACAACAGTAATTGAAGGGGAAACTGCCCAGGGTAAACATATATCTTTCCAAGATAAAAAGCAAAAAGGAAATAATATTTAAGGGCAGTCTAGATGGACCATGGGGTCCTTTTCCTGCTGTCAGTTCTTCTATGTTTTCTGTGTTACTATATCCTTGTTTTCTAACAGACAGTGTTAAAGAAATCTCGCTTTGCTTTAAACACCATAAATGGACATAAGAACAAGGTTTAATTTGCAAGTTTATATCCGTTTTTAGAAGTTTTAGTTTAAAAAGAGTTACAGAATTAACATCCAAAGATAAGACTTTTAGTATCATTAAATTTGTGTGCATGCCCTTTGTATCTCTGTTTTTTTTTTCATGGACCCTAGGAATATAATTAGCTTTTGGTTTCCCTTTTTAAATTCGCCACTTGATCCTATTTAAATGGCCTCTAGTGGATTCACAGAATTCTTTAAAGCCTGGCACAGCTTTGCAGATGTCTGTCTTTTTTTAGCCCCCATGGCAGGAAATAAGCCTTAAAAATCCCTGGAGTTTAAAATCCCCACCACAAGTTTTTTTTCAAACCGGTGTTTCCCAAAAAAAATGCAAAAAAAAAAAGAACATATCCGAATTTAACCCTTTAAAACAAGCACCTATTGTTTTCCATATTTATCTGGCCTTCATTGCTGCTTGTTAACAAAGAGTGAATGCCCAGGATTACATTTTCAAGTGCCCCAGCATAGTTAAAAGGGCCCAAAAAATTATATGACAGAAAGGTCTTTTAATGATATTCACAACCTCTGCCCCCCTGGGCTTGTTTGCAAGAAATGCTTTTAATGGCTTTTCCAAGAGTTTGGGTTTTTGTTTTTTTTTATC
>JAODAL010067168.1:0-17419 GCA_025379985.1 Phyllomedusa bahiana
AGGAAAAAGGTCTATGTCCAGATTAAAGGGAAAGGGGCGGTGCCTAATAAACCCACAGGTACAGGAGATTTGCTGAAAAAGCCAACCCACCATACACTGGGATTAAACTCCTGCAGGGTGTTCCGTGACTCGCTTTAGACGGTGGAACCAAACAGCGCAGCAGCTTTTGCGGAGCAAACTACAAAAGTCAAAAAAAGGGAAAAGCGAAAGGGTAAAAAACAATAAGTCGATGTCTGCACCGTCGATGATGACTTTGAATTTCCCACATGGACCCCCACAACAAATTTTTTAGGTGGAAAAAGCAGAACCCATCTTTAAACTTGCAGTTACTGAATTGTAATATTTTACCATATATCTTTGAATTTTTTTTAAAAGGGGTTTTACCACATAGTAAATTTCTGTGGAAGCTTCAAATTAAAAAAAAAAACATTTTCACTATGCATAAATAATTAAAATTCAGTAATTTTTTTTTTTTAGCTGCTCCCTTGATGAACATAGTTAAAGCTCATCTCCGGGGCTACGACCAGAGACAAGAGCTTCTGGGCCGTACAGCTAAGATATCACCTCCCCCTTTCAGTCAGCTACAGTCAAATTTTTCCCTTTTAAAAAGAAACATACAACCACGCGAGTAGTGTTCAACCCCAGAAGCTGCCCCTTTCTACTCCGCCCCCTCTGTACTTCTTAGTAATTAGTCAAACAGGCAAATAAATCGGGTATGTGCACCAAAAAAATCAATGCGGGGGCTTGAGCAGGGTTTTTAAACCCTAGAATCCCTATGTTGGAAGGCAAAAACGTACCATCAGCTACTTTTTAAATACTCACAGCTCTTTACAAAAACAGACTTTTGTTTGACAGAGTGAGCTCATGTGAGAAAGGATGGAAAAAGTCGCCTGCTGGGGTCTCATGTTATCTTCAAGCAATCACACACATCCCCTTTAGAAAAAAAAAAAAAAATGACAAAAAATAAAATAAAAAAAAAAAAATTTTAAAATAAGTTATTGGCATAATTAATACAAAAATAAAAAAGCTAACATATTAGGGACTACACTACCAAATAACCCATACATGCAACTCCCCGCTTTTGGGAGGGTCCCGCTAATGGGGGTCCCCCCCCACCCCGGCAGAGTTGGCGAACCTCCCGCCGCCACGGCAGCAGGGGTTTTTTTAAATGACCGCGGCGCCAGAGTACCCCTAGGATGCACTCTGGCATCGCCCTACAGGGGGGTGAAAGCGGCTGCCGCACCGCAAAATTTCGGGCCCCGCTGCCGTACAGAAGAAGGCAAGAGGGATCGTTCCCTTCGTCCCTTCTCCCCCCGTATGACAGCCCGGGGTTGCGTCAACAGATCAACGTTGCAGGGGGTGGGACAACGGGGGCACTCATCCCCGCAAAAACTAAGGAGATTTTTTTTTACTACATGGGCACTACCTGGGGTACTGGGGGACACCTGGCTCCTGGGGGGGAATACCCTGGCCAAAATGGGGACAAGCCTGGCTACTGGGGCAATACCTGGCACTGGGCAATACCTGGCTACTTTGGGGGGAAAACCTGGCTACTGGGGACAATGCCTGGCTACCCGGGGGCAAACCTGGCTATTGGGGGCAATGCCTGGCTACTGGGGAAATACCTGCTATGGGGACAATGCCTGGCTACTGGGGGGGAATGCCTGGTACTGGGGACAAGCCTGGCCTTAGGGGGGGGGGAAAGCCTGGCTACTTGGGGGAATACCCCGGCTACTGGGCAATGCCTGGCTAAATGGGGCAAAACCTGGCTACTGGGGGGAAATATCTGGCTACTGGGGACAATGCCTGGCTACTGGGGCAATACCTGGGTACTAGGACAATACCTGGCTCTTGGGGGAATACCTGGCTATTGGGACAATGCCTGGCTACTGGGGGCAATGCCTGGCCTACTGGGGGCAATGCCTGGCTACAAGGGAGCACTACCTGGGACAAGAGGGGGGCACTACCCGGCTAAAAGGGGAACTACCTTCTATAGGGGGGACACCTGGCTATTTTCGGTCACTTCTGGTATTTGGGGCACTACCCGACTATTAGGGGGGACTACCTGATTGTAAGGGGCCACTACCTGACTAAAGGGGGGTCCCCCCTGGCTATAGGGGCACTACCTGGCTATTAAAGGGGGGGGCCCACCTGGCTATAAGGGGGAACTACCTGGTCAAAAGGGGGAACACCGGCTATAGGGGGCTACTACCTGGCTAAAACGGGCACTGTCTGGCTATTAGGGCATACCTGACATTAGGGCACACCCGACTGTAAGGGGCACACCTACTAAAAAGGGGCGCACCTGGCTAAAGGGACATCTACCTGGCTATTAGGGGGCTACTCCCCTGGCAATTGGGGGGCTACTACCGGCTATAAGGGGCACTACCGGGCTAAAAAAGGGGCACACCGGGCAAGGGGGGCATCTACCTGGCTTTCTTCCAAAACTTTATGCATTTAGGTGGAGTGGGTGTGGCTTTTTCAAGGGGGCGGGGCACACCAACAAAAAGGCAATTTTTTTGCTACGCGCGCCCCCCCATTATGATCCTCATTTTTTCCACTTTCCAAAAAGTTGGCAATAGAAATAACCTGAAAAATTAAAATCCAACCATTTTTTATGTGGAATGTTTATGGTTAAAAAATTTTTTAAAAAAAAAAAAAATTAAAAAAAATTCTCTTTAATTATTTTATCCCCTTAAGGACCCACCCCTTTTTTTTGACCTTCCGACACAGCCCTTATTTTTGAAATCGGCATATTCACTTTAGGAGAATAACTTTTTGACACTTTTACCAGCCATGGATTCAGAATTGTTTTCCTGGACACATTATGTTTTAAAGTTAGTAAAAAATTTTTTATCCATACAATCCTTGTTTTTTGTGAAAAATATCAAAAATTTCAGACAATTTGGAAAAATTCGCGATTTTGAAAGTTGCAAAATTTCCTGCGTGCAAACAGATAATTATTCCCCACAAAATAGTTTATAACTACACACCATATGCACTATGGGTTGGGGCATCATTTTTTAAATGTCTTTTTTTTTTAACGATTTTAGGGGGCTTAGAAATTTAGTAGTAATTTCCCATTTTCAAGAAAATTTGCAATATAAATTTTTTTAGGACCATCCATTTCTGACGGGGTTTTTGAGGGGCCTGCATTTTAATACCCCCAAAAGGGTGACCCATCTGAGAAACAAACCCCCCTTAAAAACAAAATTTACAACACTAATTAGGAATTTTTTAATAACCCTTTAGATTTTTTCACAGAAATTAAAAAAAAGGGGAGGTAAATTTCAAAATTTCATTTTTTTTGAATTTTCAATATTTATCCATTTTTCACTGGAATACAGTAAATGTGACTAGGAAATGCAACTTAATATAAATTCCCCCGGGTCTGCCTTTTTTTTAAGAATCCCATATGTGGCCCTATGCATTATTTGGCTCACCCATAAGCCCCAGAATAGGAGGAGAAACCTACTAACCCCCTAGGGTCCATTTTCAATACGATTTTTTTAGGCGCCTTTTTCATTTTTGGGGGACACCCTAAGGTGCTAAAACTTAATAAAAAACCCCAAATAGACCGCATTTTGGGAAACCAAAACCCCCTTTAAAAGGAATATACCAGGGGTGCATTGAGTAATAGACCCCACACGTGTTCCAAATTTTTTTTAGCATAAGCTTGAAAATTAAAAAACTTTTTTTTTCCAATAATTTGCAATTTTAGCTTAAAATGTTTCATATATAAAAGGGAACCCTAAAAAAAAAAAACCCAAAAAAACTTTTTTAAGCAATTTCTTCCAAGGGCAATACCCACATGTGGGGGTAAACTGCTGTTTTGGGCGCATACAGGCGTAAAGGGAGGGACGCATTTGCTTTTGGAACGCAGATTTTTGGGGGGGCCATGTCGCATTTGCAAAGCCCCCAAAAAGCAAAAAAGGCGAAACCTCCAAAAAGTCCCCCCATTTTGGTTTCAACACCCATCGGGGGATCCATCTAGGGGTTACTGTGTTTTTGGGATGCACAGGGTTCCATAGTTTTTTTTTTAGCTTGGGAAATGAAAATGGGGGGAAAAACGCAGTTGGGTCATTGTTTTTTTGTTTTTCAATTTTACAGCATTCGCCGGGCAGTGTAAAAAAATGTGTAACTTTACTATGGGGTCGGTAAAATTTACAATAAAAATTTTAATAGTTTTTTCTGTTTTTATTACTTTTACACAGAGAAATACGTCAAAAAAAATTTGCGTTTTTTTTGGTCCCCATTCTGACAGCCCAAAATTTTTTATTTTTCTGTTTGAAGACTGTGTATGGGCTTGTTTTTTTTTCGGGATGAGTTGAAGTTTTTATTTATACCATTATGCGGGGCATATGATGCTTTTTTCACTTTTTATTAAGGGTTTTTTTGAGATGTTTTGAACAAAAAAACAGCAATCTTGGTAGTGTTTTTTATTTTTATTTTTTTATAGCGGTCACGTACGTATATAGACATGGTATTTTACTCAGCAGGTCAATACGATTACAAACCCATACCCAAATTTTTATATTTTTTTATGTTTTTTCTGCTTTATACAATAAAAACACTTTTTTTTTCAACCAGAAAATACGTTTTTTTTCATCGCCATAGTCCGAGAGCCATACTTTTTTAAATTTTTTTTGTGCTTGGGGCGTGTAGGGGCTTTTTTTTTTTCAAGATGATTGACGTTTTATTATAATTTTTTGGGGGGACAAGGCTTTTTGATCGCTTTTAAATCCCTTTTTTTGGGGGCCAGGGGGAAGAAAATACGCAATCCTAGTAGTTTTTTTTATTTTTATTTTTAACAGGGGTCCCCCCATGCATATCCGGATAATTACTTTTCTCTTTGGTCGCTACATTATGGGGATCCCATTTAATAGTTTTTTTTTTTAAACGAACACTTAAAAAAAAAAAAAAAAGTGTTTTTTAGTGTGAAAACAAAATTTAAAGCATCGCTGTCCCTTCTGAGGCTATACATTTTCTATTTTTCCGTATACAGAGCTGTATGAGGACTTTTTTTTTGCCCGGGGTGAACTGAACTTTTTTTAAAGGTACAACTTTGGCGTTTTTTGGGGTTTTTTTTGATCGCTTTTTTTTTCCATTTTATGTGCTCGGGAAAGAACAAAAAACTTAAATTCTGTGATTGTTTTTTTTTTTTTTTTTTTACAGGGGTTCACCGTAACGGGGTTTAAATTTAAAATGACAGATTTTTTAGGCAAAGGGCTTACGCACGCGGCGATACAAAAATGGGTACTTTATTTATTTTGCTCATTTTTGGGGCGATTGGCGTTTTAAAGGGGAAAAGGGGGGTGTACTATTTTTTATTTTATTTTTTGTGTTTTTTGTTTTTTTCATGGTTTTTTCACTTTTTTTTACTTTTTCACGTTATTTTTTTTTACTTTTTTTCCCCTAGGGGATTTGAATGAGAGATCTTTAGTCTTCATTTAATAAGAATCAGTACATAGCTTTTCTATGACTGGTTCCTATGGTAACTGTCATCACAATGCCGGGTCTTTTCCCCTAGGGCACGGCCGGGCATCGGCTCATAGACAACCCGGAAGGGGATTTTTCGCCTTCCCCCTGGTATTGTAGGGGGGCAGGAGCTGCACAGATCGCCCCCCAAACCGTCCTGCTCCGCCGACAGAGACCAGGAGGACGATAATTAAGGGGTTAACCCCCCCCTCCCGGAGCGACCGGGGGGGGGCCGACGCTGCGGGGTGTCAGCTGTAAAATACCTACCCCGCCCGATCGCGCGAACCTGCCTTAAAAGTTCCCGATCCTAGGGCGTATCCATACTCCAGGGGCGTGAACCCCCAAACCACTGGACGTAAGGATCGGCCAAGGTCGTGAAGGGATTAAAACTTAAATTGTACATCCCAAAAATACAACTTCTCCTGCATAAAACATACAACTCCTCATACAAGTCCACATACAACTGTATCACTTCAAAGATAACAACAGTTACGACTCTTGAAACGCAAGGAGGCAAAAACTGCAACATTTAGCAGGTCAATAAGTACTTTCAGGCATTTTAATTAAGTGGTTAAATTCTCACCCTTAGACTTGCCATTTTGTGTTCCCACCCAATACAATGGGGTAAAACTTTTGGGCCATGTGAAAAATGTCCTAGGTGAAAAAACTCCCCTTTTTGGGCCCCATGGGGGAAACCAATAAAATTTCCCCTTTCTTTTTTTTCCAGAGCACTTGGGGGGGAAAGAAAGGGGTGCTCTGATTTTTTTGCTTGGGCAACAAAGAGATTTTTTAAAACCTAACAGTTTTCAACTTGGCTTGTGAAGGAATAAAGGCACAAAATATGAAGCCTTTTGAAATGTCAACAATTTTAGAGAGGTTTTCCAGAATAACAACTAATAATAATAGATCCATCTAAGGGGCCCCATATACTGAAGTGTTGGAACCCAAAGCAGAGGTTTTCAATTTTTTTTCGCCAAGACCACCAAATCCTACCATTTTTTTATTTGGGAACCCCTAAAATCCTGGTAATCTAACAAATCAGTAGCATTGTACCCGATGAAAAATACCAACTTGATGTGCATTAATAGTAAACTACAAATATTACATAAATAATGAATTTTCTGAAATTACTGAAGTTACTACAGGGACAGTACTCCTTCATTCAGTAAAAAATTTTTAAATGAACATCCCCCCCTAGATGAGGCCCCACATAAATTTTTCTAGCATATCCCACCCCTCCCTAAGATGAGAGTGTACAATATATACCAAGACATTCCCCCTCCAAAAGACGAGAGTGTACAGTATATACAGAGACATCACCCCAAACAAGAGAAAATAGTATTACGAGAAAAACACCCCCAAAGACAAAGCACACGTAAAACTAGAAATCAGCCCAATAAACAAAGCACACAGATATACGAGAAATCACCCCAAAAAACGAAGCACAAGATAAAAACGGAAAATCCCCCCCTTTCAAGAGCAAAATATATTCTGAACATCCCCCCCCCAATTTTGAAGAAGGTTTCATTATATACCGAGACATCATCCCCATAGACGAGAGCACACAGTATAACTAATATCCCCCCCCAATAAAAAAGTGACAGTATATACTGAACATCACCCCCCCATACCCCCAGAGTGCACAGTATATACCGAGACATCCCCCCTCCAGTAGACAAGAGTGCACAGTGTATACCATACATGCCAACTCTCCTGCTAATGGGGGTCCCCCCCCCCCCCACACCGCAGAGGGGCGAACCCCCGCCGCCAACAGGCAGTTGGGGGTTTTTTTAAAATGACCGCAGCGCCGAGTCGGTCAGACGCCCCCGGCCCGAGGGGCCCTCCTACAGCGGGTGAAGCGACCGTTTTCACCTACCCGACGAGTTCATGACTTTGTTGGCCGCCCGCACATCAGTCAGCACTGCACCTTTCCGTGCAGGGTGCCGACAGGGAGAAGGCAGGAGGGGTGGTTCCCCTCCTCCCTTTTCCCCCTGTATGTACAGCAAACCCGGGGGCGCTGTACATACAGACAGCGTTGCAGGGGTGGACGCGCGGATGCACTTACTCCCCTGCGATGTTTAAGGGAAATCGTCAGAGCGGACGGTTGCCTGGACCGGGGCCCGGTGAGTTATTTTTATTATTCTTGTTTATTAGCTTCATGGGGCAATGCCTGGCTACTGGGGCAATGCCTGGTTATTGGGGCAATACCTGGTTGCTGGGGGCAATGCCTGACTACTGGGGGCAATACCTGGCTACTGGGGGCAATGCCTGGCTACTGGGGGGGCAATCCCCGGCTACTGGGGCAATCCCTGGCTACTGGGGGGCAATGCCGGGTACTGAGGGCATACCTGGCTACGGGAAATACCTGGCTACGGGGGGGCAATACCTGACTACGGGGCAATACCTGGCTAGGGGGGCAATCCCTTTTGGCTACTGGAGGAAAACCTGGCTACGGGGGCAATCCTGGCTACTGGGGGCAATGCCTGGCACGGGGGACAATCCCCTGGCTCCGGGGGACAATGCCGGCTCCTGGGGCAATCCCTGCTACGGGGGGCCCCTGCCTGGCTACTGGGGACAAGCCTGGCTACGGGGGGGCAATCCCCTGCACGGGGAAAAAGGGCCTGGCTACTTGGGGCAATACCGGGCTACTTGGGCAATACCTGCTACTTGGGCAATACCTGGCTATTGGGGGAAATGCCTGGCACGGGGGGCAAACCGGGCAAAACTGGAGGCAATACCCTGGCTACGGGGGACAATCCGGCTACAAAGGGCAATACCTGACTAAAAGGGGGGGCACTGTCGGGCTAAAAGGGGGCACTACCTCTACTACCTGGCTACAAAAGGGGGCACACTTGGCTACAAGGGGGCACACCGGCACAAAGGGCACAACCGGCTACAAAGAGGGCACTACCTGGCTACAAGAAGGGGGGCACTACCTGGCTATAGGGGGCCACCGGGCTACAAGGGGGGGCACGTCCGGCTATTAGGGGTCACTGCCGGGCATTAGGGGTCACTACCTGACTATAAGGGGCTCACCGGCTATAGGGGCATCTACCTGGCTTAAAAGGGCTACTACCTGGCAAAAGGGGGACTCCCCCTGGCAAAGGGGGGGCATCTACCTGGCTTTCTTCCAGACTTTTTTTATGCATTTAGGTGGAGTGGGTTGGTTTTTCCCAAGGGGCGGGCACACCAAAAAGAGGGGCGGACCAAAAAATTTTTGCCACAGCGCGCTTAGCGCGCCGCCCCTTAAATTCTCCCTCTTTTCCACTTTCAAAAGTTGGCAAGTAGGTTATACTGACACATCCCCCCCCATAGAGAGCGCACATAAATACCGAACATCACCCCCATAGAGAGAGCACACAGTATTACGAGACACATCCCTATAGAAGAAGCGCACAGATTTTCCCCAGACATCACCCTTATACAAGAGCGCACAGTATATACGAGACATCACCAAAATAGACAGAGCACACAGTAATACTGAGACATCGCCCCCCCTAAAGAAGAAGTATACAATAACGAACTCGCCCCCCCATAGCCGAGAGCAACGTATATACTGAGACATAATCTCCAAGATGAGAGCGCACAGTATATGGGAGACATCCCCCCCCCAAATATATAGAGTCATAGTATAACTGAGAAAACCCCACCCCCAAAGATGAAGCAGACAGTATATCCCAAAGACATTTACCCCCCCCCCCTCCCATAGACAAGTGTGTACAAAAAATACCGAATATCCCTCCTCCAATAGACGAGAGACACAATATATACCGAACATCAACCCCATAGAAAAGAGCTCGCAATAAAAACCCAAAACATCACCCCCCACAAGAGAAGAGCACCAATAAGGGCCAAACATCACCCCCCATAAACAAAGTGCAAAAATATACTGAGACATCACCTCCCATAGATGAGAATCATAAAATATACGAGACATCACCCCCCCCATAGATGTTTTTCATTGACATTTTTTTTTTTAAATTATTTTACAGAGTCAATATATTAGACAATTCATTGTGTTAATATAAGTTTGTCAACTTTGCTCTTGAAATAATTTTATTATTTTAATTAAATTTTTTTTCCATTCAAAAATTTTTCATTTAATCCCCAAAATTATATGCTTTTTTTTTTATATTCCCTTGAAATTTTGATTATTGAATAAACCTCCTACTACGGGCAAAAGAAAAAAAATTTCCCCTTCAAGCTCAAATAAATACACATAAAGATTAATGTGAAACGCACTGTAAGGTACTTTGCCGTAGTAGGAGCATGGGTGTAACAAAAAGGGGGGTGCAGGGGGAATGGCCCCCCCCACTTTTTTTTTTGGGTCGGGTCAGTCCCGCCCCCTTTTTTAGCCACTTCAATAAAAAATAATCCATAAAAAAGCATGAGAATAGGGGTTAAGTGGGGAGAGAGAGCACGGGGGGAGGAAATTTAACCCTTTGCCTCCTATATTTCTGTCTCTTGGGGGAACAGAGTAGGTTTGCAGCCCCCAAATGTCATTTCAAATGAGACACGCTTGATTGGTAGAGCAGGGGTCAGCAGGGGCTGTTCACCAAAAGAATAACTGCCACATCCAGCACCTCTGAATCTGTGCTCTCTTTCCCCCTCCCCCCTTGATACCACTCCCTATGCCGGCCCCCACAGAGAAGAAGAGAAGCTCTTGCC
Organism: Phyllomedusa bahiana; assembly: GCA_025379985.1. NCBI lineage: Eukaryota > Metazoa > Chordata > Amphibia > Anura > Hylidae > Phyllomedusa > Phyllomedusa bahiana. Next base: position 10,147 of record JAODAL010067168.1, read on the forward strand.
GAATCCAAATGCAACCCAAATACAGGAACGGTATGGAGGGGGGAAAAAGGGGTGCCAGGCTTTTTGGGTGCATGGAGTAGGGTTTGACTTTATATGAGAGATGTGTAATACTGTACCCATGTACTGCCATGTCACGTCTTCCCTGCACTTTAAACATTTTTAGAAATTGCACTGGTCAGTGGGATATAAACAGAGCGCACACCTTTCCCCGCTATATCCGTTTTAACATCCTTAAAAAAGTACATTCATCAAAATATAAAAGCATTCCCGGACGGATTCCGTCTGGGTCACCTCAAACCAGCGCCCATCTGGCAGGAAACTGATTTTTTACATTAACCCCTATGTAAAATAAAGGTTTTTTTTTTTAGTGACACATTTTACTTTAGTATGTTTCCCCCGTACTGTCAGCTCGTACAAAAAAATTCTAGTTTTTTTATGCACTAACAGCACTAATGTATAGGGGAGAGAAATCTGCCTTGGGCAGTCTGGATCTTTTTCTCGTCAGAATCCCCAATTTTTTCAAGCGCCGAATTTTCCCAAAAAGCAAACCCACTTTTTTGCGAAAAACCTCATGTGAATCCACCCTAAGTGGTATTGTGCTGTGTTTAATATAGTATATACCACAATTTCGGGGTACCTTGTCAATGTTCTCTTTGGGGAATGGTTAATGTAATAACTCTGCGTTTGGTGAAATATAATCTCTGTTTGTACAGATTAATGTAATCTCTGGGTACAGTGAAAACCCCACTAAAAGGGGGTACGGTTTTAAACTAATCTCTGGGGTACAGTGGGAATGTAGAATCTCTAGGGCACAGTGGTAATGTAATACTGTGTAGGTTGAATGTATAAACTCGGGTTTTTGTTTATAATGTAGTAATTTTTTGGGGTAAGTGTGTAATGTAAACTCTGGGGGAATGGTGTAATTTAAAAACTATGGGGTACCGGGGGGAATGTTATCCAACTTTTTACTGGGTTCATTTGGAGTCAAATAAGGGTGTATATTCCCCAAAATACAGATATCTCACAAACAGGTCTGTACATTTTAGAACAAACAGTAGTCAGACAGAGGTGCAGCCCTCCCCTGCGAGTGGCGGGCACAAAACTTTCCCTTTGGACAGGCCCAGGTCGCAGCACAGCAAGGGACGTCCCAGCAGGGTCACTCGTGAACCACAACTGCCGCTGTCTCTAAAAAACCTTGTTTTTTCAACAACCCAATGTTCTTGATTGGTTGCATTCACCCCACTTTTTTCCAATGATATCTGACAACCGTAGCCAAGAGTCGGTGGGAAGGGCAGACAAACCCTTAGTTGGCAGGGCCCCGGGAGGGGGTCAGCGGCCCTCACCTGTCCCCCTAACCCGCCTCTGTCCCACCCGGGTTTTTCCCCTCAGCCAAAAATCTACTAGGGGGGGTCCGGGGGGCCTCAGCGCCACTATATAGCGGGGAAATAACAATTTGGGAGGAGGGCAGTCGGGGCGCTAATTGGCACGAAGAAAGGGGGCCAATAACCCCTGCTTCTTGCAGTAGGCAAAGTAAAGATTTGAAGGGGGATGGGGGGTCCTTTTTTTGTGGGGGACAGCCTCTGCCTCCAAACCATGATGAGACAGCATGACGATGAAACACAAATTATTAAAGTACCCCGCCCCAAAACTTGGGACCGGGAAGAAAGGGGCTTCATCATCGTCAGGGAGAAGAGGGGCAGCTTGCGCGTCAGGCAGCGTTGCAGCCAGCAAGTATTTGTGTGGCCGTGAGTCACGGGGTAGCAGCATGTGAGGTCGGGACCAAGCGGCCAGGGGATCTTGGGTAGGCAGAGCCCCCCACAACAGACCTCCCATGCCACTCCAACATCATACTTTGCCCGCCTTGGGGGCGTCAGGCAGGGGCCAGCCACAAATTGGTTGTGTGGCCGTGATCAGCCGGGTAGCACATGTGATTCGGAAGCGGCCCGGGGAAAAAAACCCCCGCTTTGTCAGGTCCAAGAAAGAGCGGAACAGGGGCTCACCCAGGGAGCGGCAGCAGTTATCACTCAGTGCGGAGCGATGGCGGAAAAAAATCAACTACTGGGCACGTGGCAGTTCTTTGCTAAACACCGGGGGAGCCGAAAAAAGGGTATATGTAGAATCTTTGGGCAGAAAGTGAACGTGGCCAGGGGCAACTTTGGGGCACCACGGCCCTGCTCAACACATGCAGCGCACCATCCGTGGCCTGGGAGAAACGGGGGCTCAGATGTGGTGGGTCCATCCTGGCCCCCAGCAACACAGCGCAGCCCCCATTTGGACGCATGCCATTGCACCCGGGCCCAAGGCTCCACCACCCTGCAGAAGGGAGCTTTTTTTTCTCTTTTGACATCACTCCCGGTCCAGTTTCTCCTGCTCCTCGCTACTAAAAGGGCGCCAGCATCTTCACGAGACATTTGCAAGAGACAAAGTAAATGTGCCCCCAACCTCCTAAGGTGCAGAAAACTGACCGTGCTCCTGCCAATTTGTGGTTCGGGCAGTCCCCCCTTTCCCAAATGGTGGACCTGCACCATTCCCAGAGAACAAAATCTGTGCGGGGGCCAAATGGAGAGTTTCCAAGCCTAATTTCTTTTCCAAAAAGGCAGAAACCTCACTTCATAAATATGAAAACAAAAAGGGGGCCATCCTTGAGTTTTATTGTTTTTTTTTCCAAGGTGCCGGCAGCGCTAAGCTGGAGCTGTAACTACGGTCGGGGCCCCATACATTCCCTTTTTAAACGGCCAACTGGGTGAATGTGTTTCTGCCCAGGCACACCAACAATTTGGACAGGAAACGCCGCTTTCTCCCCACGTTGTCAAACTGCTGCCCCGTTGAGCCAATGTCCGCCTCCTCCTCCTCCACCACCACCACCACTCGCCTCCACAAGTATGCTCCATCATACCACAATGTAGGGGCCCGCGGGGTCAAACCCGTTTTTTACACCTGGGGCCTCGGCGAACGAAGCACCAGGGGGGGAACTGCTCCGCGTCAGCAGCAAAAAACGATGTGTGGCTTTTTTTCCGCGCCAACTGCAAAATTTGGGAACTTTCGACGGACAAAAGGGGGGTAAAATGGTGTCCGCCTTTTCCCCGAAGGGATGGGCCATGCCCCTCAAGGGGGCCACGTGTTCAACTGGTGTGAAAAGGTTCCTGAAGTTCTTCCACAAAACTTCAAAAAATTCTGAAAAAAGGCAAGAAATGTGCATGCACTTTATCCCTTCGACAAAGCCAGGGAAAACCCCCTCGAGTTGCAGTGGCAAACGGCCTCCCCCAACACACATTGATATGCGTGTTTTTTTCCCCCCCCTTGGGAATTCCGCCTGCACATGTTTTGGGCCGACTGTAGAACAGAGAAAGGCCATTAACGTTTTTTGATGACCAGGGACAGGAGTACTCCCCTGTGTAACTTTGATGTCAGCCAGTGGCCCTCATGCGAGAACCGTCGTTTGTTGAGGCCATTCGGGGAGGCCACGTTATTTGTCATTCCCAGGAAAAAAAAACGGGATAAATAATTCATTCCACCTTCATGCCCCTGGAACAGATGCTGAAAAATCTTTCTGGGCGGGGGGACGGGAAGGGGGGGGGGGGGGGCGACACATCTCAGGGCCATGGAGGAGGGGGAGGAACATAGGGGGCAAAGCATTTGTCGGGGTAAAATGAGTGGATTTTCTACCCATACAAAAAGGGGAGGACAGGACAGCTGAGGGGGTAAGGAATGAGGAAGACGAGGCAGATGACCCGCAAGCACCGGGGCCCAGTATACAGGAGATGGAGGCAGGGAGCCCCCCGGTCACTTGTGCAGATGGGCCCCCCCCCCATGCTTTTTGCCTAGCTAGGGAAACCGAATAGTAGCATCCGGGAAAGGGAGACTTCTGGGTCCCACCCTATTGGACCCCCCTACCCCGGTTTCCCAAAAAGGGGGCCTTTTTTTCCCCCTTTTTTGGGAGGAGGACAAAATTTAAAAACAAAAGGGAAATCCCCCGTGTCTTGGGGGCCCCTGCCCAAGTGCGCATCGTCCCTCCTCTGACAGGTCTTACCCGGGGGGTTTTCCCCCACCGCCTCACGGGCATGCCGCAGCTGCTGGGGGGTTGGGGGGGTAGGGGCAGTACCCGCTCCATCAGCAGCAACCTAAGTCGGGGTCACTGATTAGCACTTCCTTCACCCGCCCAGTGAGGGGTAGTCCCCGCAGCAGCAGCAGCCGGACCTGGACAGTCTCTGAACCAACAGGTGGGGGGCCTACTTGGACACACCTGCCACCCCAGTTTTGAAGATCCCCTGGAACTGGGGCCCGCCAAATGGATGTTGGCCGCAATTGCCGATTTTTCAGGGAGAAGCTGTCCTGCCTGGCCCCTTAATCTGGGATCAGAGCAGGGGTTTTGGCGGCGGGGGCCATCGTTTAAACCCCCAAAAGAACCCCTTGCCACGGGAAAAAGTGGAAAAAGACTACCTTTTGGCAAATTAATCAGGCGTGGGTCGGCCAGGGGTTTCCAAAAAAACCAAAACCTTAGGGGGTCAGACTACATCACCATACCCTCAACCCAAACTGTGAGAAATTAGTCTGGGTTCAAACTACCTGCCTCACCACTATTCTGATGCCGCCACCCGCCCGATGCCACACATTTCTGACAGTTTTTCCCACTGCCACCACCCCCTCTTTTTAAAAGGACTGTATTCCCCCCCACCTCCACACTCTTTATTGTGCCCCCTCTATACCTCATGCTGCTGCTGCTGTTTTTCTGGGGCCGTGACACCATACTGGGCATTTGTGCCACTCTCTGACCCCCTCTGCACTTTCCCGTTTGTGCTGCTGCGGGCACCACACACTATGCATTGTCCACTCTCTGACCTCTGCTGCTGTGCTGTTTTTGCTGCTGCAGTCACCTCACACTGTGTCATTGTACTACTCTCTGACCTCATTCTGTTGCCCCTCTGTCATCTCCACTCTGTTCATTGTGCCACTCTGGGCCTACTCCCGTTTTTTTTCCCCCTCCGAAAGTCATTGTGCTAATTTCTGCCTCATCGCTGCTTCCCCCGGGCCTCCACACTGTGACATTTTTGCCCCCTGTGGCCTACTACTGTTTTGCCACCCCCAGAATGTCATTGTGTCCTGTCTACCTCATTCTGCTGCTGTGTCGTGACCTCCAACGTGTCTTGGCCACTCTGTGGCCTACTACGTTTTTGCCACCTCCAGAATTTCATTGTGCCACTTCTGAACCTCTGCTGCTGTATGGCTGCTCCCGGCCCTCCACTCTGTGGCATTGTGCCACTCTTGGCCTACCCATTTTTTTTGCCACCTCCAGAAGGGAATTGGGCCACTCCCGACCTCATGCTTTTTCTTCGTGACCTCCACACTGTGCCCTTTTGTGCCACCTGTGGCCTACTATTTGTTTTGCCACCTCCAAAATGTCATTGGGGCCACTGCTGACCTCATCTGCTGCCGCCGGACCCCACTCTCTTCATTGTCCCACTCTGTGGCCTACTCCTGTTTTTAGCCACCTCCAGAATGTCTTGTGCCACTGCCTACCCAGGCTACTGCTGTGGCTACTGCCTTTTACCTCCACATTTTGTGCATCGGCCACTCTTGGCCTACTCCTGTTTTTTTTGCCCCCTCCAAAGTCATAGTGCCCCCTCTCGACCTCATGTTTGCTTGGCTGCCATGCACCCCCACACTCGTCATAATTTTGCCACCTGATTTCAGCTTGTTTTTTTTCCAGCTTTTCGCTGCCCATGATTTTAAATCACGCTACATTCCCGCATGATTTTTTCAGTTTTGCCCTCTTAAAGTCCCAGGGAAATTTTTATAGTAAGCATTCTAAAAGCGCGGCACTCCCCTGCGTGTCATACTAAAAACACAAAATTGTATGAAGCCCAAAATAAAGCTCCCTCTGCATATTTAAGCATGGCACAACGTTCAAAACAGCCCCCCTGCAGGTCTGTGCACCCTGGAAATAGCCTTTTTTTAAAAACCCGATTCGCCAAGTAATTTCGAGACAAATCCATTTTTGTCGGAAAATTCTGCAAAGTGACTGAAACCAAATTTTTTTTGGAAATTCCCCACTCTAGTTACAATGTATAATTAACCTCGGGGTACGTGAAATGAAAACCTGGGTTATGGTTGATTTTAATCCCGGGATGAGTGAGTAATGTAATCATTTCCGGGTTCTTTTGAATATAATACATTTTTGGAGTATAAAAGAATTATTTATTTCTTGAAAAAATTTCATTTGTAAGGTTCATTAAATGTAATTTCTGGGTTTTTCCAGTGTAATAAACAAATTTCTGGGGTGCAGTGAGTGATGTCATTTCTGGTGTATGCATTATAATATATTTTGGGGTACAGTATGTGACATAAGTGATTCCTAGGGGTACAGTAAGATTGGGTTCTTTTATTTCCTCATTCTGTTGTAAGTATAACAAATGTAATTGAGTAGTGATGGGGGGGATGGGAGGGGTTAAACGAAATTTGCTGCATTGCACAACATTTTTTATTTCCATCTAAGGGGGTAAATATTATAGATGGGCTGGGGCATTTTCCCTTGCCAAGGCGCTTTTTTTAAGTCCCCCTCGCCTAAAAATTTAGTAATTAGAGAGCCCCCTCATAACCTTCGGGTTTTACCAAAAGTGTTTGCCTAAGGACCCCGCCCGAACCTCTGTGTAGTCACAGCACTCTCCCCCAAACCCTGCAGGGAGAGAAAAGGGGAAAAGGAAGGAAGTGAAGTGAAAGGGAAGGCGAGTGAGGGAGGTATAGGAAGATAGGGGATGAGAGGGAAAATTGGTCCCCCACCTACTTTTTGAACCAAAGTTATGCCCCGGAATAGGAGGTTTATTCAACAATAAAGAATAATAATATATAAAGAAGAAATATTCCTGACCTGACACCCGGTGTTTACCGGGAAGCTGCCCCCAAAAATAATTTCGCCGAAATATATCTTTTCTTAACATCCTTCGCCCTCACATGACTCCAGATAGCGTACACGGAGGCGTGCAGTGGAGGAGGATCTGTATCTCCTCCGTGCAAATAGCGCCAAAACCAAAAGTCCTTTGGAGACCCCCTAGCAACCAGCAATGGTCCCCAGGTTGAGAAGCCCTGCATTAATGGACCTAATAATGGGACCACGACATCGCAATTTTTTAAAAGTCTTTATCTGGTAATTAAAGGTAGGATGCTATGGAAATTCTCATTTCCTGTAAATGATCACTGCAGCCAGTTTTGATTCTGAAACTGGACATTAAGAACAGTGTTTATTTATTATTAATTTATTAAAAGCATTTAGAAAAAT
>JAODAL010067169.1:0-17419 GCA_025379985.1 Phyllomedusa bahiana
ATTGCGATAAAAAATGTGCCGAATTAGTTGCAGTTTCTGGCGAAAAAGTAGGCAACTTAATTGTGCTACAATTTAGACTAACAAACCAAGATGGTCGTTTTTCAGCCTTCCTTCCCTTGGCCTGCCCCTGATACGCACACCTTGTGTTTTTTTGTACTCCGTAATTTTGCATTTGAAAATAAAAAAGGGGGATAAGGGCTTTTTGGGCAGCTTCTGCTTGTTTTCCTCAATTCAGGGGCATTGTTTTGTCCCTTTTTTTTTATCAAACGTTCTTGCGACCCTTTTGGCTATTTGCCATGAAATGCTTGATTGTTCATGATAAACGCTTCAAAAGCCACAATTTCAAACTACTGATCCCCTGAAAACATCTCACAATTCTTGATTTTTTCAGAGTCCATCAAATCTCTCTTCTGACCCTTTTTCCAAAAAGGAAAGGGAAGTTTCCTAAAAATTAAGCACACCTTATATGGGGTGTTGATGCTTTAGTCCACACCCCTCCCTTACAGAGATGCAAAATCACCTGTTTTTTAAATTGGGTATTGGTTTTCAAAAGCCTATACACTTGGATGGGACAACATGTATATGTGTACACATGTCAGTATATGTGTAAATGTATATTATCATTTGCCTATAATTCTGCACACAGATGTATCTATCTATTATCTATAAGATAGATGATAGTTTTAGCTTTTTCCCCAAGTTTGTAAAGCAACAATTGGGCTCAGTCAAACCTCTTTTAAATTGGGTTATCTTTTCCCGCACTAAAGCCCCTTTTTTTTTTCCATTCTAAAGACATAAATGTGTAGAATTGTACTTTGTGCAACATGCCCCCCAGAATCCCCCTTGATCTCAGGCCATTACAAATATTATAGCCCCCTGTGGGTATACATGTCCCCGAAGTTATATAGCCCTTTAGTAAAACCCCCTTTAGGTATACATGCATCATATACTATATGCATCCCCCTGTGTCATATATACCCCCTGTAGGTATAACAACAATTTGTAGGATATAAAGCCCCTTATTTTTAAAAAAATAAAAAAAAAGTTATCACCTCTCCTTGTTCCCCTGCTGACCCCTACACTGGAGCTTGCATCGGGGCCAAGGGGTATACGAATATGATGCATACTTGAGACACCTCCCGTGTCCCCTGGCCAAAAAGCTCGGCCTATGACCCATAGTGCAGTTGCAGTATGGTACATTACTGCTGTTTTATTACTGTCTTGAAAAAAAACAACAATAATAAAATCAGCTCCCCAATTTTCCCACTGAGTTCACACAGCACGGTCGGGTAGAGCCAACCCCCAAAAACATCCAGAGAAACAGAAGAAACCAGGGGCCCGCTAAGGAATCTTGAATAAAACTTTCCCTTTATTTTATTTATTTTAAAAAAAGGAAGTCCATGCTATGGTACACAAGACATTTTAAAAAAATAGTGCAGGTTAGGGTCCCTAACAAACGGTTTCGGATACTTCATATCCTTTTCTAGTCTGCTGCAATTCCCAAAGGGAAAAACTATTTTAAAAAAAAAATATCCACCACCCTAGATCAAAACGCCCAAAATGGAGCATACCATTTTTCATTATGGGGGGGGTAGAATAACACAAAAACATATATATTAATTTTTTAAAAAATATATATATATAAAAATTTTAAAATATATTAAATATCTAACAAAAAACCCTGACAAGACCAATAAAAAAAAAATACAAATTTTGATGGAAAATGAATTTTAATAAAGTATGTTATATCAGCTGTATATTAAGCATTTTGGGAAAATACAAAAGTATTTTTAAAACAAAAAACTTATGACTGAAGTATTTTAAAACAAATACAAAAAAAATTTTATCCCGAATATTTTAAATACAAATATAAATACACTTCAAAAGTATTTCCAAAAACTAAAAAATTTAAAAGTTTTAAAAAAAAAATTTTAAAAAAACAAAAAAGCATCAGACCCTTTAGCCCCAGGTTTTTACTACCCCGCAATAATCAGGGTTTTTTTGTCCGCTCCCATAGAAGAAGTCTGTCACATGGGGGAGTGATGCTACGTAAAGAGAAACATACAGGTACCCTCCTTTTTTACTATCCTATTAATGTCAGGGGTTTTTTGGGTATTAATTTAGTTCTAGTAACTCCTGTGCTTTACATTAAAAGCAGTTTAACCCCATAGCCTCATATTATCCCCTGTTGCCCCATATAAAGGGTTTTACTAATTGTGAGAACATGGGGTCTAATAAAGGACCTTAATTTTGAAGTACCTAATTATTACCCCCCTGTCTTCCAATCGTAATTTATTTAGGGCCTAGGGGGGGTTTAAAGTGAGGAAATGAGGGGTTAACTGCTATTACTTGAGGCACATGGAGTTACTAAGCTGTAATCACATACCAACCTTTTAAACTGCAATGTGGGTTTCCCCCCCCGGCTTTTCTCGGACAATAATTTCCCCCGTTTTTTTTTTGGTAAAGTTGGGCCTCTGCTTTATCCGGGGCGGCTTATACTCGAGTAATACGGGATTTTTACGGAATGGATGTCGCGATCGGGATGATTAAAAACTAAAAAAAAAATCACGCTTCACTACAAGGCGGACTTGCGTTGCTGGAACGCGCGGGAAATGTCCCTCCCTCTTGTCGCACCTCGCATGAGATACGAGAAAACGAGAGTGATGACATGATCACGCTTTTTGTTTTTTTTAAGTGCGGTGAGGTAGGTTATTTAAATTACAACATTTTTTTGAAATTAGAAAGTAATTAAAATACTTAAAATACTTCCTAAAAGTATTTTAATTACAAATACAAAATACTGAATAAAAAAAGTATTTTGATTACAAAATACAAATACCTGACAAGTATTTTAAATACTATTTTAATTACTTGTATTTTAAATACTCCCGAACACTGATATTAAGCCCCTGTGTCATGCGGGTGGCTGTGAGCTGCAGACTTTGAGGCCCACTGCTGCAGATTCAGGGCCCACTGGGATGACGGTAATCTCCTGGTAGACCCCAAGCTCCGTGGCATGGATGTTTCTAACTGTATGCACTGCAAGTCCTACATACACTCACACAATTAAAAACTGTGAGTGTATTTGTCCTCCGGTGGGCCAGTCCAACACTGTGTATATATATATATTCAAAGAAATAAGCCGCACTTTCTACACGGAATCTTCAGCGGGGTGCCAGCAACATGGGGGTTTCCCCGGCGGGGGAAGCCGTTTTTTATCCCAATGGGAAAAAAAGTTGCAGCACTCGGGTAGTCAATGAAAAAACGTAAAAAAAACGTGAATTTATTGCCACAAAAAATTCCAAGAACGAGGGTTTGGGCCCTTTTCCACAGGGGCATTTTCAAGAAATCACCCCATTTTAAACATAAAGGCAAATAAAGAAAACTTTTAAATTAAAAACCCAATATAAAATTCATTAAAGTGATTACAATATATAATTCATTATCCCCAATACAAAATAAAAAAACAACAAAAAGGTTTTTAAAAAAAATTCCATGGTAATTTTAGACAAAATTGACAAAAACCGCAAACATTGTCAAAAAAGATTAACAGGGTTAAAATTACAAAAAAACATTAAAATAAGAGGGCGGGAACCCAAAAATATCGCACACCAAAGGGAAACTCAATAAATGCACAGCGAATGTTAAATTTCGACACTGTAATACTCCCAAGGGCAACAGTACTTTTTTCCTAGCACGGCTTTCCTAAAAACAAAACCCGCGAAAGCCCCGGAAGACCCGTTTTTCATCACAACCTAAGCAAAAAAAAAAACCCCAAACCCCCCCGGCGTCCTAAAAACCAACCACGCATGTCCGGAAAAACCCCCATTGTCTACGCAACATCGAAACAACTAACGTCTTTTTGCGCATGTCAGGGGCCCACAATTGTGTCTCCTGCAACGCGCCGGGACAATACAAATTGTTCCCGTAAATAAAAAACCTCCTAAAAAAATACATAAAAAAATACAATAATTACCCAAAATAACTACCGCCTCAATAATAATTCAAGGTTAAAAAAAAATTAAAAAATTAATTAAACTACAAGCCTATTTTTATTCCTTACATACCCCCAACCCAAATATATATCTCAAATGATTATCCCATACAAAACCACAAATGTTTTGGGAAAAAATTTTATAAAACCCTTAACAATTGACCCTTAATAAATAAAAAAACCCAAATGATTCCCAACACCATAAACTAAAAATTTAAAAAAAAATCCTTTTTAAAATTTCCCCCACAACCACAACACATCGAAAACATCAAACCCGGCTACTACCCCAGTCAAGGAAACCTTTTGCGTCTCCATGAAAAACGCCAGTTATTACTTATTTTCAAATTTAAACTCCCCTAAACAAAATAAAAAACTACAATAAAATAAACCAAAAAACTATATCTAGTGACTCAAAAATGTAAATTAATAAAACATATAGTACTGTGAAAATAAATAAATAAATAAAATATATTTATATCTAATAACTACTTAATAAACCAAAAAAATCAAATTTGCTAACACCATAAACTAAAAGTTTAATAAAAAAAAAAACATAAATAAAAAAACAAAAATTCCTTTAATCAATTCTTCACAGTCGCATACAGCTCGTACCAAAGGTGGGCGACACGGATCCCATCCACTGATGTTCATAAACACCAAAAATATCTAAAAAAGAAAAAAATATATATATAAAAAATACATAAAATATAATTAATGACCCCCTTTCCCAAAAACCCCTAAGGGCCCAAAAACTAACTAAACGTAGGTTGATAAAACTATCCAAGGTCAATTATAAAATAAAACGGGAATATATTTAAATCCCCCATTCAGGCCCCCGGGTTTCAGGGGCCCTCGGTGGAAAAACCATCTTAGTTTACGCTTTTTTGAGAAAGGGCAACCCCCATCTCCCCCCCCGTTTTTTGGTACTGGTATAAAGGTCGACCGCCATTCCCTTTCAAAAACCCATTTTTTAAGAAACCCGCCTCAAAAAAATTTCTTAGAGACCCGGGAAATCCAACCTAATTTTTACGGATAAAAAATCTATGATTAATTTAATCCCTTTTTTTTAAAAATCACAAAATGGTTTCCCCCAATAGATTAAATTTTCAGGGGGGAAAAAAAAGTATGTAGATCACCCCACCCCAGAAATAAAATGAAAGGTGGAACTTAAAAGGGAAAAATTTCATTGGTAAATAGGATAAAAAAAAATTGTTTTCCCTTTTTCCATAATTTTACAATTGAAAGCATCCAAGACAAAGGAAATGAAACCCAAAATTGGGGGTTTTCCCAAAGGAAAAGGGTTTTTTTGGGTTTTAAAAAGGGACCATGTTTTTTAACCAGCTTATCTTTTAAAATTTGGGGCCCTTTTATTTGGACATTAATGGTGCAACTTGAAAATCACTCACATTTTTGAAACTAGTTTTTTAAGGGTATGCCAATGCCCTTTTAACAAACGAAGGGAACAAATGGGCTTACAAAACCCATAAAATGGGGTACAAACCTAATCCCAGACACAGACAACCCCTGCCAGCACGTTGTCGAGCATCAATATTGACATACCAAAAAATCTCTAAATTTTGAAATTTGGGAAAAAAACCTTTTGGATATCCTCGAACCAAAAAAATTTTTCAGTTAACTTATTTAAACCCCAGATTCCCCCAAAAACTCTGTTATCAACAATTTTGCCTAGCCCCGTAGTAGTTTGGGTATAGGAAAAAATTGCGCATGCATCCTGGGGGATTTTCAAAAGAAAAGTAACAGTGTATTTTTGTCAGTGATTTTTAACCCGTAAATCATAAAGGGAATTTTTTTTTCATCAAAGTTGGGTCTGTACATCCAAAAAAGATGACAACTTTTAAAAAAAAAGCCAAAGGGGAAATTTTTAAACATCCAAGATTTTATTTAAAAAAAAACTTTAAATTCCACCAATTCCAAATTTAGTTTCCTACCCAAATTAGGGAAAAAATTTATCTATGTACCGCCACCCAAAATTCAAAAACTTTTTCAAAATGGGGGGGGGTACATAGATGGAAAAATCCTCCCGAGCCAGGCCATAAAAAAAATTGCATAAAGGGGGGCCACAAAATTTGGGGGCCCATGGCCCCTTTTTCCTTTTTAAATGTAAATAGAACCCAAAACGGGAAACGGGAAAAAATTTGGGAAGGGCAACACCAAACTCAACAATTCCCGTACCCAAAATCCTTACCCCCATCAAAAAAAAAATTGGGGAAACCCTTTTAATATTTCTACAAACTGCATAAAAACCCTTGGGTTTATGTTTTAATGGAAAGTATAAACTTAAACACTCAAATGATGCCAAGAAAAGCCCCCCGGACCAAACTATAAATTCAATTTTGTTTAAAAAAAACTGTAGTTCTTTTATAAAAAAGATAAAGATTGAACTACAAAACCGCAAAGGGCCCTATCCAAAAAATAGAGACCCTAAAAAGACAAAGATTCCTCCCCGGACACAATAGGCCTGCCCGGGAAAATTCCCCCAGTGACTTTTATAAATTTTTCAAAAAATATAACACCGGGTAAAGGGTTTTAAATTTTAAATTTTTAGTTTATGGTGTTTTTGTAAATCATTAGATTTTTGATTTTTTAAGTGGCACTAATAGAGCATATATTTTTTCACAGCATCTTTGGTAATTAGTATGGATAAGCATTTATGTTATACATTTTTGGTCACCATAGATATATATTTTGTTTGGCGCATAAAGAATGATGAAGGTTTGTAGTTTACTTATATAAATATTTTACTTTGAATCACTTAGTTGAGGCGGTAGTTTATTTTGGTAATTTTTTTAGGAGGAGTTTGTTATATGAACAATTAGTACAGTCTGGCGCGTTGTCCAATGGAACCAATTGTGCCTCGACATGCGCAATAACTTAGGTTTTACGATGTTGTGTAGACAACGGTTTTTCCGGACATCGCGGTTGGGTTTGAGGACGCGTGGGTTAGTGTTTCTGTTTAATCAGTTGTGATGACAACGTTGTCATCCGTCATGCGCGTTGTGTTTTAGGAACGCCGTGCTAGGAAAAAATAGTACTTTGCCCTTATTGGATATTACAGTGTCGAATTGAACATACCGCTGTGCATTAAATTGAATTCCTTAGGTACGATAATTGGATTCCCCCCTCTTATTCACGTATTAGTAATTTAACATGTAATCTTATTGCCAATGTTGCCCAGTATGTCAATATTGTCTCCTATTCACTATGGATTTTTATTATCACCAATATGTTGTTTTGTATGTGTATGTATAATGAATTATATATTGTAATCACTTAAAGGGGTTGTCTCGCTACAATGATTTGGTTTTAATTAAAAGATCTTTAAAAAACAAGCAGCTTTGCAATATATGTTCATTACAAATGTCCTACTGATTTTTGAGCTAGCCCTGTTCCCTAGGAGTGTCCTCAGCTTCACAATTTCATAGCACGACCTGTTGATCCTTATCTTACAGGCTGTCAGGTCTAATGACCTCATCAACCTTTGAAGACAGGACGGAGCAGATAGCCCCTCCAGCACAGAATGCTCTGTATGTAGGAGGAGAGGAGGACACTGGCTTCTATGCCATGCTGCCTGAGAACCCTGTTGTGCCTGCTTCCCCCGGCTCTCTACACAGATTGAGCAAGATGAGGCTGATCAATAGATTGACAGCAGTTGCCCTGTTTGGTACTATAATCAGATGTCTGTGGAGCTGTAACTATAATAATACGATACAGATCAGGGAGGCTTGTGAACAGTTTCAAGCTGTGCTGTACTAGGACACATCCTGATAACACTTGCACTTCACTATGTATGGGCCCTGTTTCTAAGGTTTTTGTTGTTGCTGGAGATGTGGAGATATTAAGCTAAGCAGAGTAAGAACACTATTAGAAACAAAGACCTCTCTAGGCAGGCACACATAGGTTACTTCTCTGCAGCAATCCCCCTGCCTCGCCCCCTGCTGGCCTGTGGTGCAGAGGGGGAAAAGGGGCTACAGGAGGAAGAAGAGCAGAGAAGCTAGCACCCCCTCAATTCAACTCCCATTCACAGACCAGAGGCCTGAAAGCTATTTAATGAGACAACCCCTTTAATTAATTTTATATTGAATTGTTAATATTGTTATTATCTATATAATGCACTTGATGTTCACATGTGTGATAACTTTAAAATGCTCGTAGAGAGCCGAAACGCGTTTTTGGAATATGTGGGCAATAATTTCACGTTTTTCCCACGTTTTTTCATCTGACTTACCAGTTCTCAACTTTTATCTATGGTAGAAATCGCTTCCCCTCGCCGGGGAACCACATGTTGCTGGCACCTCCCCCGCTGAAGATTCCGTGTTGAAGTTCGGCTTATTTCTTTGAATATATATATATATATATATATATAATATATAATATATATATATATATATATACACCACCGTCCCACTTTATTAGGTACACCAATGCTAGTAACGGGTTGGACCCCCTTTTTCCTTCAGAACGCCTCAATTCTTCGTGGCAGAATTCCCAAGGTTTTGCAACCGATGCTCAAAATGGTACCTAAGGGGCCCAAAGAGTGCCAAAAAATAAATTCCCACACCATGACACCACCACCACCAGCCTGAACCGTTGATACAAGGCAGTATGGATCCATGCTTTCATGTTGTTGACGCCAAATTCGGCTGACCCTAACCATCTGAAAGGTCGCAGCAGAAATCGAGACTCATCAGACCGAGCCAAATTTTTTTCCAATTCTTCAACTGTCCAATTTCGATGAGCTTGGCAAAATTGAGCCTCATTCCTGTTCTTAGCTGAAAGAGTGGCACCGGTGTGGTCTTATCTGCTCGCTGTAGCCATCTGCTCAAAGTTTCGCCGTCCTGTGCGTTTCAGAGATCTCTTCTTCTGCCTACCTTGGGTTGTAACCAGTCCTCCCATTCTCATTCCCATTGATTTTTTTTTAACCTCTGCATCAACAGGCATTTCCGCCACCAGACTGGCCGCTCACAGGATTGTTTTTTTTTTCTTTTCGGACATTCTGTGTAAACCCTAGAGATGGTTGTGCGTGGAAAATCCCAGGAGAATCGCATTTCCTGAAATACTCAGACCAGCCCATCAGGCACCAACAACCATGCCAACGTGTCAAAAGCACTCAAATTCACCTATCTTCCCCATACTGATGCTCGGTTTGAACTGCAGAATTGTCTTGACCATGTCAACATGCCTAATATGCACTGAGTTGCCGCCATGTGAGTGGCTGATTAGGAAATTAAGTGTTAACGCATTGGACAGGTGTACCTAATAAAGTGGCCGGAGAGATGTAAGTAAAAATATATATATATATATATTATCAAGTTATAATATATACATCTCACTACCGTTCAATAAGTTTGGGGTCACGTAGGAATATTTATTATTTTATAATATAATATATATATTTGTCAGGAACAGCACTACTGTCCCCTTAAGGATTTTGTTGCACGGCGATGGTGCTTAATGGGGCGGGTTTTAAAAAAACCGCTTCCTGTCCTGCAATGTCTCCGCAGTGATTGCTCTTGTTCCCAGCTGTCTAATTTTGCTTCTGCTGTGCTGTTTTGGCTGTTCTCAATTTTGCTATTCTTTCTAGGTTTACTCACACTACTCTCCCGCTCTGTCTTTGCTACCTCATGTTCTCCTGGTTTGACCTCAGCCCTTTATGATTATTCTTTATTTGTTATCTGTGGTGTCTGTTCCTTGTTTGTCGCACGTTTATCTTCTGTCTGTTTGGCACACATTTAACTTAGTACAGCTCAGGAAGAGGTTCGAGTGTGGGGTCGCCTTTTTCGGGGCGGTTTCCCTGCTTAGGTAAAGCAAGCCAGGGTGAGACTAGGGCGTCCCTTACACATATGTTATATCATTCTGCGTACCAGAGGGCATATTTTTTGAGACGTTTTGGATATTTTTGGGTCACTTTCCACTACCATTTTTCTAGCCCCTTCTTTTGCGAATAGTGTTTCTTGTTTCTGTATGACTCTTTGGTCCATGTAATATTCCTTACTTTTCCCCTGAGGAGATTTATGTGAAACACACACTGGGTAAGATTGAAACATGTTAACACAGGACCATAGGGACTTCTAGAGTGTATTTCTTTACAGGCTGAGGTTCCTGACAGGGGCACCTTTATCGGGGTTACCACCCTGTTGTTTATAGATGAGGGCCTTAGTAGCATATGGTCTAGGACGCATAAGGGCTATCTGCTGTTCGGTACCATTTGGATACTAAACGAAACAGCTGAGTCTGTTGTACTTCTTCACATTTCATATACATGCAGCAAGAGATGAGAGTTTAAATATATGGTGAATACCACATTTATTGTATTGTTTATTAAAGTTATGTTTTAGGGCCCTATGCTTTTTTCTGATTTGAGTTTATAATTGGTCAATGGATCTTTCCATCACTGTATTTGGTATGGATTTTTTTCTGTGTAGGTAACCAAGTGAGAAAACTGCCTTAGTTTTTTTCTTTTTTAAATGCCTGTCAACACACTTTTCTAGTAAAATGCATATTTTTTAATTATATCAGGTGTAGTGAGTCTTTACTGACTGACAGCAAAAACACTATGATACAAGTATAGCAGAAGAGAGAGCAATATTGTGATGTATTAAGAAATCATGGCTATTAACAAAGGTGTGCATATCATTCAGGTACAACATGCAATGCATATGGAGCTTTTGAGTAGAGGACTGGTTGGTTCTGTCCATCTACTTATTACTAAGCATTGAGAATTGGCCCAAGGATCATGGTATGAAGGGGAAAAGAAACACAAGAAACATCGGGCCCTGGTATAATAAAACTTTGCACTATAATGGGGGCACAATTTCATTATGATAGGGGACCCTAGAATTCCCCTCCATGTGTTGCGTGTACATATTCCTGGTTCCTCAGTAGATTGCCTTCTTTAAGCTTTGTAAATAGTAGATTCCATAGTGGAAAATTTTGTTCACTCCTGTTTAATGCCTATAGTTTTCTGTCAGACTCTAACTTAATACAATCCAACTACTGTATAGGCCCAGATCCCATGTAAAGAATCTGGAACTGAACTAGGGAATTTAGAAAAAAAAAAAGTAAAATTAGTTTTGTACATTACATTGTAATGACACTGCACATAATAGTAGTAAAGAAAATCATGATCTTAAAAGTTTCTGTAGAACTAAGATTATTGAGAAACATAGAAGTAACATATTTATGTCCAATGCTAAATTATTCTGTATACTTACCTTCCAACCAGATTCTGCGGGACATTCCTGAATTCCAGGGGCTTTCCCACACTTCTAGAGGGGTTGGAGGTATGACCTTGGGATCAAGGGCATGTCAGGTGCCCCCTTTTTCATAACCACAGGTGGGTGGTGGTAATGGGGGAGGGGGTTGGCAAGGTAAAACTGACAGCTGCAGTCTGATAACCATCAGATGGGAAATCCATGGATATTGTGTCTTCCCACCTTAAAAATATCAGCCTGCAAGTTCCCCAGAAGCCCCATCAAATTAGAGGGTCCACTTCTGTTGGTAACCCAGCTCTTCCTGGTACCCTTTGTGTGTTGTGTACCGGGAAGAGCTGTCTGTCAGATACCTCCATTACTAACACTGGAATAAAATGGCCAAAAAAACATACAGAAAGCAAACAAAAAAAAAACACTTTATTTAAATAAAAACTCCCTGACAGCATCCCTTGCAGACCATTTTATTAAAGGAATGGATCCAACACTGGTCCGATGTTGTCTATTGCAGTCCAATGGGGAAACCTGTGTAAAACAGGAAAACTACAAAAGCATGGCAGTACTTAGCTCCATCACCTTTCCCTTCTGAAAATCATGCCTGCAGCTGATCTGCTAGGGTTGCAGAGGATGGAGTTCAGGCTGCACAATATGATCCTTTGGGGTTCAGGTCACATATCAGATCTGTAATTCCTAGCTGATTCTGTTACAGTGAGATGAATGGTGGAGGTTTGGTAACTGCAGTGCACAAGGCTACAAAGCTCTAAAGTGTTTAGGCTTGTCAGTAAGTAATGTAAATGAGCTAAGGTCTTCTTAAGATAAGGAACACAGCAGGCAGTGAGTCATCATCCCAGCTCCTGCTTCAGCATGTAATAGCAGATCTGTATAAAGGTAATACGAAAAGAAAAGCCGATACGGGAGCACACCCTCGTGTATTACAGTGGCACACCAATGGTAATAAGGAAAGTTTACTGTATCCTCTCACCTGGTGTCCTTGTGCTGATGAAGGAGGCACAACTCTCCGTTAGGCGATATGCCCCGGGGCACCAACGCTGCTGGGTTTCCACTGTCCCTGGTCCTTTCAAGGGCGGAGTGCAGAGGAGATGTGGTAAAATCAAGTTAATACCCCAAAAGTTGGCCCACTAAAAGAGCCAACAACTATGGCGTTCCAACATAGCGTAGAGAACTCCCAATGTTATAGCAAAAAGGTAAAAAATATACCGTATTTATTGTCAAAGTTACGCGTTACGTGCAAAATTACACTTCCTACAGACTTCCTCCTGCAAGTATAATAACAGAAAGAGAGCAGGAGGAGGTGACTGCAACTAGAGAAACTTTCCTGCAGAAGGGACAAAAAAAAAATTACTCCTAACTCTGAAGATTGCAAAATCGAAAGCAAATGTATTTGTTAGTCAAAATAAAAGGATGAACCACCATTCTATCATTGGTTAGAACATATAAGCAAAAACATTTCTATTTTGAAAAATAAAACCAGATCCAAAATACAAAATTGCATCAGAATGCAAAGAAACCACTGACGTGTTTCGGATCATTAATCTTTAGTCATTGCAGTTCACATGGGTAACTTATAAATAGCATCCGGTGCAATTAAACCTATAATTAACAAACACACAAAACAAAAATTCCACACTTAAAAAGCAATAATCTTTACAAAATTAAAGATGGGAAGTAGCCAAACATTAAAATCCAATATTCTTCAGTTGGAAATCTAAAATCCAAAAGGGGTTGTCTCACCAGTTGTTTCATAAGAAAGCAACTTTCTTCATTCAGCACCCTGTGACTTCCGGGTCAAGCGGGGGAAATAACATATAACCCATTATTCAGACTTCTGCTCATGGCGAACTTCAAGCTCCGGGCGGGGGCGGGGACTAGGTAGGGAACAAAGGCCGCGCCTCGGGCGCCCCCCTTCCCGCCACGGGGGGCGCAGGCAGGGAGCCTGTCTGACCACCCATACATTGCAGCACTCCCGGTGTCTCTTACAGCCGCAGTAAGTGGATTCCCTCCCCCCCCCCTCCTTCCCCCCGGGCCGGAGGGAGGGGGGAGGGGGGGTGGGGAAGCTGACAGGGGGATGGCGTGGCTAGTTGGGGAAGTTTACAATCCACCTCCTAACATGCTGCACTCTGTGACAGTTTCCTGTCAATGACCCCGTGTATGCGGGGAAGGGGGGGGGGAGCTTCGACCCATTGCCCCAGCGAGCACAGAGCTGAGAAGAAGACTGCAAGTCTCACTAAGAAGGTGGTGGTTTAAATTTGTGGGGTGGGGGGAATTTTTCTGGGGGGCTATCTAGAAAGGGGGGAGCTGTCAGGGGGGTGGGGGAGGCTGTCATGGAGGATTGGGAGCTGCATGGAGAAAGGGGGAGCTGAATGGGGGAGCTGTCATGGAGGGGGTGGGGGCTTCATGGAGGGGTGGAGGGTATGGGGGGGGAGCTGTCATGGAAAGGGGGGAGCTGTCATGGAGGATGGGGAGCTGTCATGGAGGATGGGGGAGTGCTGGGGATGGGGGAGCTGTCCCGGAGGGTGGGGGGGCTGTCAGGGAGGGTGGGGGAGTGTAAAGGGGGAGGTCAGGAGGGGTGGGGACGTAAGGAGGGTGTGGGACTGTCATGGGGGGTGTTGGAGCTTTTTGGAGGGGGGGGGAGCTTCATGGAGGGTGGGGAGCTGTCATGGGGAGCTGTCATGGAGGGTGGGGGGGCTTCATGGGGGGGGGGGCTGTCATGGGGGTGGGGGGTGTAATGGAGGGGGGGGGAGTGTAGGAGGTGTGGAGCTGTCATGAGGGTGGGGGGATGTAATGGGGACTGTAATGGGGGAGCTGTCATGGAGGGTGGGGGAGCGTCGGGGGGTGTGGGGGCTGTCATGGAAGTGTGGAGTGTCATGGAAAGTTGGGGAGCTGTCATGGAGATGGGGGACTGTAATGGGGAGGGGGATAGGGAGAGGGGGACTGTAAAATGGGAAGGGGGATAGTGAATGGGCTTAGGGGAGAGGGGGGATGTGAGATGGGCGTAGTGGGGGGGGATATGGGGAGGGGGTAGGGGGGGAGGGGTTAGTGAAAAAGGAGCTTAGGGAGAGGGGAGCTAAATGAGGGGGGGGCATTATTAGGGGGAAGGGGGTAACAGGCCGTGAAAGATCCTTTGGGGGTTAGCCACACACAACTTCAGGGGGGTTTCCCCCCGAAAATTGGTTGTAAGTTTTGCCTATACCCCCCCTCCCATCCTGCCCCTATCACCCCATAAACACCCCCCACCCCCCCCATCACTCTATACTCCCACTCCACCTATAAGCCCATAAACCTCACACTCTTGTCACCCCCATAACCCCCCACCTCCACCTACCCCCCCATCTTCACCCCCTTAACCAAAATCACCTCCTCTTTAAAAACCCCTAGCCCCCCATTTCCCACCTATCATCACTAGTGGGGTGATTGTGGGCTGAATGGTGGGATTATTCAATCTTTGTATAGCATACTTGATGTATTGGGCTTGGAATACTGTTTTGTTTCAGTAACATAGTGATAATATTTTTGTTTTAGCTATTTTTGTGGGATGTTCCCATTTTTCCCAAAACATCATCGTAGAAAACGTCTTTTTCTATTTGTATAGTTGTCGCTCTTAACACACAAAAAGGGTCAAACTGAAAGGAGCACGTGTGAATAGATAATAGGGGACCCCACCATCACAAAGGAATAGTCAGAGTTCACTTCCCTGCACACTGTTTTTTCCCCCGGTCACAGAGCATGAAGGGAAAACTCCCCTATAGAAGTGAAGGGGGACTGATCATTTTAAGTTCCTATGTTATGAAGCTACTTAAAGCACCCCAACTTTGGGCTTGGGCCAAAGAAAAAACGCAAGATTTAAAGAATTAAAAAAAAAATTTTGAAATGATATAAAAATTTTTAAAAAAAATTCCTTAAAAGTTTTTAAAACATAAAAATGAGACTTAAACAATGACTCATTTTTGAGACAATTCCCTTTAAAACACAGCCGGGGGAAAATTTAAAATATGCATTTCACAGGAATCATTCCCTGCTTCATCGGTCTGGGGAGGCAAAAAACAACGGTCCCGATTTAAAAATTTTTATAAACAAATAAAAATCAATCCCTCTTAGAGCAATACAGTTTTAAAGCTATCTTTTTTTTTATTATTTTGATCTAAAACTAAGGATGCTTCTGTTTATCACAGGGTATTTTATTTGAAGCCGATGGGCCTAGAACCGACAATGAAACCTAGTAAAACTTTTTTCACTTTGTTAGTGAAACCACATCAAAAAAAATCGGTGTCAGGGAAGGGGAAGTATATATAAATAAATACATACTTCCACATGTATGTACTATATGTACACACACCTACAAATATAATTCGAAAATTTTTTGGGGGGAAATTATATTTTATACAACAATTTATTATTTTTTTATATACCCCCAAATTTAATTATTATACCTTCTAAAATTTTTACTCCTTTTTTTTATAAGAAATGATTGCTGTTTCCCCAAAATGTGCCCCCTTTTTTTATTTTTATTTTTTATTTTCAATCAGGTTATCACTTCAGTGACTTCATTTAGCACATTAGGATTCAGTGTATTTAGGCAGTAGTTCCAATACATTTCCCTTCTTTTTAGAAAATAAATATTGCTTTGCCTGATGGAGGAGAAATACTAAAAATAAGGGAAATGTATTGGATCTTCTGTCTACAGTAAATACACTGAATCCTAATGGGCTAAATGAAGTCACTGAAGTGAAAAAAGTCGACAAAAAAAAAAGAAGAAAAATATGAAGTGTATAATAATTTAAAATTGGGAAAAAAATACATATCTTTTTGATATACTAATATAATTTTCCCAAATAATTTCTAAATTATATTTGTATGGGTGTGTGTACATATGGGTACAAACTTGCACATGTATGATTTGTGTGTTATTATTTACCCTTTCCCGACATTCATATTTTCTGATTGGGTCTCACTACACAAAGTAACACTTTTACATAGGTCTGACACCGGGGTTTTTCTGATGTGGCACTAACAATGTAAACATTTTACATAGGTACTGACACTCAGTATGTTTTCTGATCTGGTCTCACTACACAATGTGAAGACGTTTTACATTGTCGACTCTAGGACCCTAGGATCCTAGGATCTAGGATCGGCTTCAAATAAATATCCTGTGATAAACAGAAGTTATACATAGTTTTAGATCAAAAATAATTTTTTATAAGTAAAAGATTAAAACTGATATTGCTCTAAGATGGATTGAGTTTATTTTGGTAGTGTTATGCTATGGAATTAGAAAAGACTGTTATATGCAACCTTTTAAATACAGTACAGGGACCTTTGTGTTTGCTGCCAGACCTGATGAAGCAGGAAGATTCCTTGAAATGCGTAGTCAATTACCCGTGAACTAAGGGTGACATCTATGAAGCTCGCCACGTCGGTGCGCACCTTTTCGCCAGTTTTACGGCGAAATTTGTGCCTGATTTATGTCGGCACTGGGGCGCGCTCAAACATACTATGTAAAGAAAAAAAAATATTACTTCCATAAATTCATGTTTATTTCTTTATTTTCGTTAGCCAAAGATAAATAGTATCAATTAATTTTTTTTTCGTTACCCCAATATTATTGTTCATTTTATATACACATCGGGACAACTTCTGTAGTCTTATCATTTGATTTCGCCCATGTACAGTTTTATTCCAGATTGCATTAGAAAACCCATAAGACGTCGCTCGCTCTTCCATTGGTCCAAATAACCGCGCCTCTTTAATTAGCCAATCAGCAAACAGAGCTCGCTCTGCCAAATTTTTTTTCCCATAGAACTCCAAGAAAAGTAGCTCGCGCTCTGATTGGCTAAGCTGGACGAGCCCCCGCTAGCTCAACCAATCAGCTCTTTTCTGCCTTTTTACTGTTTTTTTGAACTGTCCCCCCCTTTGAATATGATTGGTCAAGATTTCTCCATAGGTTAGAATGGGTCCCCCGTCACTCCTATTCTGATTGGTTCAATACTCCTCCATAGGTTAGAAATGGGCCACTGTCGCTCCTATTCTGATTGGCGGTTTATCCGACCAATCAGAAGAGCTTAAACAATTTGAATTACTGTTTTTCCCGGCAATTTTTCTATATTGCAATTCTTATTGTAGCCCGGTCTCGGCGACAAACCCCGTTGTTAGGGATTTAAAAGGGTTTTTTTTTAGA
>JAODAL010067170.1:0-17418 GCA_025379985.1 Phyllomedusa bahiana
CCCAATGAGAATAGTTTTCAAAAATTTTGAATTACTGTTTTTCCCCCGGAAATTTTCCCAATACCTAATTCTTGATATTGCGCGTTTAGATTTTTAGAAAGTGATTTTTTTAAAAATATTTTTTTTTGAGGTTGACCCTTTTTTCTGAAATTTTTCCGCCTTTTTAAAGGCATTTTTTTTTGGAAGCATACTCCAGCGCACCCCACTGAGCGCCGAGATTTCTGTTGGATCTTCTTATGCTTCCTCTCATTTCCGATCTTGCTTCACTTCGCCGCCCCCGGGCTTTTAGACCAAAAATAAACGGGTCGCCGTGGGAGCTGGGGAGCGCTGCAATCGCTGCACTTTGCCGACTCGGATCGTACAGCCTCGGGGTTTTCGAGCGCGCCGCGCCCCCCCCAAAACGCCACCCCCTCCCCACACCGCCCCCTTTGCCCGCCCCTTCATGGGGCGCAGTGAAAGTGGAGAACGCTGCACCAAACCCTGCATCCTGTGTCCGACAGGGGGATTCGGGCCGGGGCGCATTTACTCCCCAAAAACAGGCGAAACCCCGTCATCATTCGCCCAAATTTTTACAATAGGAAACTGTATTAGCTGTATATCACAGCAACAGGCCCCAAAATTTTAAAAACATACCCTTGGCCACCTTGACAATTGTGAAGAACAAATTCGGGTTTAAAAACCACATTTTTACAAAAGGCCCTTATATAGCTGTATTCACAGCAACATGCCCCCAAAAATTCAAAACTGCCCCTTTGGCCACTCTTGACAATTTGTGAAGAACAAATTCGTTGAAAAACATTTTTTAAATAGACCTGTAAAAATGGCTTTTACACCCAGCATGACCCAAAAAATAAAAAAGATTTCCCTCAGCCACTGTTAAAAATTGTGGGGGAGAAATGCCATTAAAAGCCAAATTTCTGTTCCAAGGACCTTGATTAAGCTGTATCTCCAGCACCTCCCCCCAAAACCATTGACAGTGCAAAAAATTTGAAAGAGAAGTGAGTAAATGGAATATTTTTTTTTCATGAAACCCTTTGTACAATTGGGCTTTTTAGTCCCCACCCAAAACCAAAAAATAAACCTTTTGGGAACTGGAATAAAAATTGCTAAGAAAATGATTTTTTAAAAATTTTTTTTTCAAGAGGAACTTTTCGTTTGAGGGGGAAATGTGAAGTAGACTGGCAACAAATCGGTGCCCCTCGGCAATTGGGGCCACAACTCACAAGATCATGCCTGATTCATCTGATGAAAGTCAACATCAACATTTCTGGGGAAAAAGCCGATGCGTTTGTCTGAAATGACTCCTCCGCTGTGCGAGGTCTGCTCAGATATGACGCTGCTGCTGGGCAGGACAACACCTCTTGGTTGGGGCCCACGAGCTTGGGCCATTACCCCTTTTGGGTCCCCAAACGAGGGGTTTCCGGAACAACCCAAAAACATTGGTGTTGAGACCAGATAATCGGGCACCAGACTTAAAGGGCCGGCCCTTTTGTTTCGTATATTTCCCCTGCATTCATGCGTTGGTCAGGTGTTGGTCGGGGGGAAAATAAAAAAGGGAAGCAGACGCAACAGTGTCCCATTGATCAATCAGCACGGTCCCCAAATTCCTTTTTTACTCTTTTTTGGGTGGGGGAAAGGAAAGGCTGATTTTGTACCGCGGATCGGGGAGGGGGGCCCCCCAGTAACTTTTTTGTTCATTTGATGCCTTATAGGATATGTGGAGAAAGGGACTTCCAACACTCATTGAGAAAATGAGCCTTGATTTCCCAAGCCCGGGGTCGAGGGGCACTAGCAAACTATCTTCCCATCCCCTTCTCCCCCAAATCCGTGCCAACCTCTTTCCAAAGGGGGACTTCGGTAACGTCGGTGTCCGGGAATACCTCCCCTCCCCCCTCCTCCGTTTCCTCCGGCCAATTTAAACACACCCCTGACTTCCCTCAGATGATGCACCCTGAGAGCTGAGGCCCCCCTTCACTACCCTGGACCACGCCTGATAAAACCAAAAATTTTGTGAAACTGTCGGTCTTCTTTTTCGACGGAGAGAAAGGGCTCCTTTCCCGCATCTTGTCCGCTCCTCCTCCGTCGCTGGTGGGCCTTTTTTTTTAGAGTGTCCAACGATCGTTCCGAACTAAGATCACCACAATGGTCATGTGAAAAGGGGATTTTCCCCATTCCCATTTTGGTGGCTTTTTTTCAAAACTGGCAAGGATGGTGAGGCCTTTCTCTGCCTCCACTCCGTGGCTAAACCCCCCCGGGGGCCCCCCGCTGTTTTTTCGGCCATTTCACTTCGTCTCTTAATGGCTTGCGCTGCTGCCATAATCGCTGGGGTGGGGGGGGAAATTCCAGGGTTGCCACGTAAACAAAAAGACGTTACGGGGGGGGCCGAGTGACCCTGCAACGCAGCCAGGCGGGTGAAGCAGGGTCGAACGGGGGAAGTGTGAGCTCAGCCCTCGAGCCTTCCTCAGCGGGCATCCAGACCCGGGTACGCTTTAAAAAATTTCTGGACGACGAGGTTCATGACACGTGCAGGCAAGGGATGTGCCCGCCTACCGATCCAAAGGGGGGGCCAGCAGTTTTCAAACCGTTTCGCATACCCCTTGCCGGCCAAGGTTTTTGTCACCCACCCACGTGGGTCCTTGCAAGGAGCCGTCCCAAGCTCCTGACCTTGGTTGAGGTCCCCAAGACAGATTAATTCAACACGGCCTGGTTTCTAGGGGCACGTGACCCAAACCAGGGACTTTGGGGGAAAAAACCCCTGCACCATCCCTTGGTTTTGAAGAGCGGGGCGCGCCTGAGAGCCACCGACCCCCAAGACATCCACCCAGCCCCCAGTGACTGTCCCCGAGATATAGGGCCCCTTGGTCGGTTACATCCATGTATCGGTGGTCGATGGACTTTTTCCCGGCACAGATGCAGACAATGCCTTGAAATTTTAGATGACATGGGGTGACCAGGGGAGGCGGCTTTTTTTGAAAAAAAAATGCCTGCTCGGCACTGGTTTTGGGGGGAGGGAAGGGCCATGACGGGGGGAAACCCCCCTTTTGGGCCACTGACAAAAGGCAAAATTTCCCAAGGCCAAAAGCCTGGAAAACCCCACATTAGGCTTTTGGCTTTGGGTGGTTTGGGTTAAAGTGTTTTCTTTGCCCCCCCAAAATGGTAGACAAAGGCCGCTGTACCGGCAGGGCGTCAAAAGGTGGAAGGAGAAGGGGTTTAAAATGTTTTTCCCCGGTGGGCTGGTGGTACTCGGGCGACGTGGAGGCTGAAGGGAGGCTGATCCCGATCAACTCTGAGGACATGGGCAGGAGGGAAAGGTTGGGGGTGGCAGAGGGGGGAGGAGGCGGAGACAGAGGGTGGAAGTGGGTTGGAAGCCCGGATCAGTTTAGCCTTTTTGGCCAAATGGGTTCCCCCCATTTTAATCGCATTCGCTAGAATTTGGGGTGGTTAAACCCTAAGATTTTTCCCCCCTGCTGGTGCTTTACGGCAAAGGCGGCATAGACATCGCTGGGGGAAACAGAGGCTTGCCAAAAAAGGCCCGGCTTTAAATCCTGGACCTTTTCGATGGCGATAAGCAGGAGGGTGTTTTCCCCTGATCGGGCTGGGGGAATAATCCAGCGGATTGTGCGACCGGCCTCTCCCTTTTTTAGCGGGACCCGTACTACATACCCCATCGTCTTCCTCTGCCCCGTGATGAAGCCTCGCAAGCAAAAAAACGCTGAAAAGACCACGTTGGATCCCCAAAGTCTTTATCACATCTCATCAAACAGGTGACTTCCTCGTCCCACATCTACATCCAGGAGCTGCGGGGTACAACAACAGGCACTGCAAAAAGGCCGTCCCCCCCGGGATTTTTTCCGATTGACCGGCTTTTCCCTTTTCCTCCTCTGATGCATCACGATAGGGCATCAAAGAGACAAAATCTTTTCCCCTTTGGCCCCTTGTTCTTTTGAAATGCCTTTTGACCCCAAACCCATTTGCACAAGAGGTCTTTGAAAATGGGTTTTCCACATGGGGGGGGTACCCAATTGACATTTGGGCTCCTTTTGCTTCATGTTGGGGCGATGATGACGATGGGATGACGACATTGTGGGCCCTGACGGAGGACAGGAGGAAGACTGCGGATGAGGGTTTCATTAAACCTTTTAAAAAACAGATTTGGGGCGCTGTTCGTTACTGAGATTCACAGGGGCCCGACCCCGCGATGAAGGCCTGACGGGCCTGCAAAAAACCCACGATCCCTGGCTTGCGTGTTTCGCCAGCACTGGAAGGGGCACCTTCCTCGTCCCTCTACCTCCATACCCACCCCCTCTTTCCTCCTTACCCCCTGCATTTCACTCCCTGTACAGAAAGATAAAAAATTTTGAAAGGGATGGAGGTTTTTTTTTATCTCTTATTGAAAAAACGGAAATCACAGCGTCTTAAATCCCTCTAATTTTCCCACAGCCAACTAGGATTAGAAATTGAATTGTTTCTAGCAAAAAAACCCGTAAAATGCGGGTTGGGGGGAAGAACCAAAACAAAATAACAGTGTTCTTCCTTCAGTCCCCGGGGTTTACAAAATGCCCGTAGGACTAGAATTTATAGTTTTCAAAAACTACATACAAGGGGGCCCCATTGACCCAAACTGAGATTCACCGAGCGCAATAAAAATATTCAAAAAATTTCCGGGTTGAAATTGCGTTTTTTGCAGCAATGACAAAGGGGAACAGTTATAAAAATTTTTTTTCAAAATTGTCGTACAAAAATGGCTTTTGAAAAAAAACAGGGCCCCCACCACGTGCAATACAGTATTTAAAAGTTAACAGATAACAAACGGTGGTTTTTGCACCAATGAAATACCCAACATAACTACAACATTTCGTATCCAAATTTAAGTACAAGGTGGGTATTTGAAAAAACTGGGGCGAATCAAAAATGCAATACAGCATTTTAAAAAATTATGGATAAAAAAAAAGGTGGTTTTGCACCCAAAGAAATACACCAACGTTATAAAAAAATTTTTGGGATTCAAAATTTAAACATAAAGGGGGCTCTTTGAAAAAAAACGGGCCCCACCAAAGTGAAATAAGCTTTTAAAAAATTTTTAAAGGAAAGAAAAGGGGGTTTTTTCACCAATGAAATACACCTGCAGTTTCTAAAAAATTTCTGTATCCTAAATTTTAATACAAAAGGGGGCTTTTGAACAAAACTGGGCTGCGCCAAGTGAAAAACAGCTATTTAAAATTATATGGATAAGAAAAGGTGGTTTGCACCAAGAAAACCCTCATTATAGAAAATTTTTGTTCCTAATATAAGTACAAGGGGGCTCTTTGAACAAAACTGGGCGCGCCAAATGAAAAAAGCTATTTAAAAATTATACGGTAAAAAAGGTGGATTTTTGCACCAATAAAATAAACCCGCAGTTTCAGAAAATTAATGAATCCTAAAAAAGTACAAGGGGCTCCCTTTTAACAAAAAGGGCTGACAAAATAAAAAAGGAAAATTTCACCCCAGGTGCAAGGTGTGCTGGCCAAAAACTGGGAAAAAAAAAACCCCCTTTCAATGCAGGTTCAAAACAATCGGGCTGCACAAAATACACTTCCTTTCAAAAAACCTGCCCCCTTCTTTTTTGTTCGCCCCACCCCCTCCTCCCCCGCGGCGTACAGCTAAGCTTCTTTAAAAAATCCGTCTAACAACTAAGAACTGAAACTCCTATCTACTATTTCTAATGTTTACACTAAAAGCAAGTTGTCTGTTTTAATAAAGAGAACTGTGTCTCGACTGAGCTGTTTGAGAGAGAGCTAGCACACTTCCCCGCTTAGTGAGAGACCTGAAACATGAGATGATGAACAAAGGCTGTTCTATGAAAAAAGAGGGCATGTGATTTTTCCGCCATGACAACCATAACACACGTCAGACTTGCGGGACCCAGCTCACCGCCCATGCTCTAAGCTATTTTTTGGCCGCCAAAATGACGGGAAATGCCGAAAATTGGCGTAATGATTTGTTAGATTCTCATCAAAAATTGCGTGAAAAGGAAATTTTCGATCAACCAAAAAAACGTGCCGATTTCAACTTTGTCGATTTATAAACGTCATCCCCTACTTTAACATACCCAAAAACTTTTTTAAAAGCCCATGTGAAAACACCCCTTCGTACAAAAACAAGCCTAAGAATACTACTGGGGCACAGTATCGCCATACACAGCTCAGTAGACAGTTTTTGGTGGGAAGATACCAGGTCCACAGAAAGTATCCCATAAATTTGACACACTAGCTCATATACAGTTCCTAATACACTTCGATAAACAAGTCCAAGCAGTTGGTAACACACAATAGTAATTGTGCTGCAATGTGCCTGTAGCACGGCCCACAAAAACAACAATTCATAGCTTTCACTGAAAGCTATGATTACCTGCCGCTTTCCCCAATGCGTATAGTGCACCCAAAAAGTGACGCATGAAAGTCTATGGGAGTTGGCACACAGCGTTTTAGAAGTACGCGTTGGCCAGCATATGCTTCTAAAGCACCTGATGTACAGTGACGCGCACAGAACGCCCCACTATACGCCGCAAGACACAGTGGGAATTTACCCTAACACATGATAAGCTTAGATTCATAGGTCCGGCAGATGGTATCACACATGACAGGCTTATATACAACTGTCTAGCAGATACTATCACACATTATTAGATACATTAGCTCATACAGTACCTTATATGCTTAGATACATAGGGCCAGCAGATAGTATAACACTTGATAGGCTTAGATACACAGGGTCATCAGATAGTGTAACACTTGATAGGCTTAGATACACAGGGTCATCAGATAGTGTAACACTTGATAGGCTTAGATACACCCCACATCTCTCCCTCCCCTTTCCCTCAATCACTCACTCATCTTGAAGTCCAGAAGAGCAGGGGGCCTGGCAATCTTCAGCTCTTCACTGCCGATGGTATGTGGGGAGAGGGAGGGCCAGAGCTGCTTCTCTCCCTCTCTCCCCAGCAGAGAGCGCCACTGAAGAGCAGAAGAGGGGGAGGAGCTGTAGTCTGGCCCCTCCTTTACCTCACTGTCGCGCCGACCTGTCTGCGCTGTGAAGAGTAAAGCGCAGGCGCGGCACAGCAATATCTGACGGCCACGTCGGATGTATTCACTGCCACTGGACAGGGTAGGTGGCTGCCCATGAGGGCCCTCTGTGCTCCTGGGGCCTCCTGACAACTGCCTATTCTGCCCAAAGGAAAAGAAGGCCCTGTCCACACTACGTGTATGTTAAGTCGTAATTCATGCGGATTTATCATACAACGCGTATTTTAGGTGGTTGGTGTTTTCAACAGTAGAATCCATAAAATCCAAGTACATTTTACTTTTTGTCTGGACATACCATTAAACTAGTGTGTACTGTCTCAACAATTGTTTGAGAGATAGAGGAGAGATATTTCTGATTTAAAGAACCATCATGTAGAAGAGTTAGCTTCCTCTAATGATCTACCATAATTGATGTAAGTTATACAAACCAAAAGGCTGTATAGAGTATAATTTACTCCACTGAGACTGGTCCGGATGTTAAGCTTATGAGTGATATTTGTTCCAGGTGTGGTAGAGGGTGAAGCACCTGGATACATGTTGCCCCAAATTGCTGTTATAATCCTTTTAGACTACTGTCTATCACTTTATTGAAAGGATACTACTATCAATTTTTTTCACATATTGGTATGCAATATGCAACTATTATATGATTTTTTTTAAAATTGGGTAGTTGGATTTTTTATATAATGTTTTAGAGTTTCCCTATGTATAAAACTTCCTGTCTTGTTTCCTTGGCATTCCCCCTGTGAGCTCTGATAGCTTGGCAGTGAGGATTACTCAACAGTTTTCTTCCAGGCCAACTATGGCTTTAGAGTGTAAGTATTATCAGCAGGACCTGATAAGTGTTAAGAAAGCTAAAAACCCCCTCAAAGCAGACAAAGATTAATCCATTATCCTTTCACGTCTTGCTTTTGTCCTTGCCTTGTCGAACCAGTCTAATCTTTATCTCAGGCTTTCCAGAGAAATCATTATGTCATTACCTGCAGTAAATTAAGATTAGTCTGCCCTACCATTAAAGGGGTTTTGTCATGACTTAAAATTGACGTGGGAAGCTTGCAAATAAAATAAAAAACATTTTCACCATTCATTATTATTAAAAATTCTGCACCGTTTTTATTCTAGCTGCTCCTTTAGTGAGCCATTGTTTACAGCTCATCTCCAGGGGAGACGACCAGGGCTGAGAGCTTATCAGTCCTGGTTGCACATGCTCAGACATCACTTCTCCTCTCAGGCAGCTACTGAGAGTTCAAACCCCAGGTGCTGTCATTCTACTCCTGTCCTCTGTACTCCTTAGTAATTAGTCAAACAGTGCAAATAAATAAAAAAGAAACCTCAATGAGGTTTGCGCATTGATAAAGAGAAAAAAAAACACAGGTTTGGTTCCTGCAGGGATTTGAACCTAGGACCCTTGTGCCTGGAGGCACCTCTCACCTCTCAGCTACTCACAATGCTTTACATAAACAGACCTTTCTTTGACTAGAGAGAGGAAAGGCCTGGTGATGTCATCCTGCTGGGTCACATGATATGCAATTC
The DNA here is from genome assembly GCA_025379985.1 of Phyllomedusa bahiana. Taxonomy (NCBI): domain Eukaryota; kingdom Metazoa; phylum Chordata; class Amphibia; order Anura; family Hylidae; genus Phyllomedusa; species Phyllomedusa bahiana. The sequence goes on from JAODAL010067170.1 coordinate 8,595, forward strand.
AAACAAATCACATACTCCCCCTTCTGAGCACACAGAGCTGAAGAGCAGGATGTAGGAGGTATGAAATGAGATTGTGGCAAAACCCCTTTAAGGGGTTTTAACTCTTTACTATCCCAGCTAGAAAAGGACAATTTATATGTAATTTTTAATTCCATAGGACTACTGAAATAAAAAAAAAACAATACTGCCAATTTTGTTTAAAAAAATAATTTTCCTGGAATATTGGTTTAAACAAAAATACCCCTCTCTTTTGAAAATGTGTATGTGCCCCAGAAACAGGGTACTGGTAGAGTACCTCTAGCCAACAAAATTTGATATAATCCATTGCATGCTGCAGACCTTCTATGCCAGAAAATCTGTTTTATTAAACTAGAGCCTGTCCCAAGAGGCTCTAGATCAGGCTCAACTGATTACTTGGGACCTACCTATGTATAAGATTATTTTATATTATATGCGGCTAGCGGTACGCCAGATCAGTTTTTCCTCTAGTGTGGTGGGTGTCAGGGTATGTATGAATGAAAGGTGAGTATATACATGTATTTATGACTATGAACCTTAAAGTGAGGCAAACTGTATAGTTGATGCCTGTAAAAATATAAGAATTATTGCTTATATATCCCTGCATCATTCCGTTTGGTCGTGCTATTTTTCGAGATACCTCTGTCACTCACTGAAACTGATTTTGTATAGATTGAGGTCTAGTAAACTTTACCATTTTGTTTTATAATTGAAAAGGCAAAAAAATAATTATAAAATAATTCTTTCTACACACTTACGCTGCTTGTTCCTGAGTTAGATCTCACATAGGGCAGAGACTCCGAAGATGACGAACGGCTAAAAAAATAAACAAATTAAGGAATCAATGAAGACAAAATCTCTAACTTTTATGTGTAACAAATACAGTACACTTGTCAGCAGAATACAATTTCATGGTGAAAAAGAGGAAACCATGTGCATGAGACCTTCTCAAATATTATAGAAAAACCTTACTGCTGTGAGTCTGGATACCTTCCAAGCCATGCAGTAACATGACACTGCCCCAGTTGTTTCATCTCTTGCTTGTCTATTGTCCCTAAAATCTCCCCCTCTCCTTTTAGTGCAGGATGTCACATGCCTCCTATCTCCATTGATCCCTGGCTCTCCCCCCACCCAGAGCAGGCCCTGGCAATTTTAAAACAAAAAAGGTGCAGAGATGTACAGTTGTGCTCAAAAGTTTACATACCCCAGCAGAATTTTTGCTTTCTTAGCCTTTTTTCAGAGAATATGAATGATAACACAAACACTTTTTTCCACTCATGGTTAGTGGTTGGGTGAAGCCATTTATTGTCAAACTACTGTGTTTTCTCCACATCCAAATGATCCTGATAAAAAGTTCACATCCCCCAGTTCGTAATACCGTGTATTGCCCCCTCTAACATCAATTATAGCTTGAAGTCTTTTGTGGTAGTTGTGGATGAAGCTCTTTATTTTCACAGTTGGTAAAGTTGCCCATTCTTCTTGGCAAAAGGCCTCCAGCACCTGTAAATTCCTGGGCTGTCTTGCATGAACTGCGTGCTTGAGATCTCCCCAGAGTGGCTCAATGATATTGAGGTCTGGAGACTGAAATGGCCTCTCCAGAACCTTCACTTTGTTCTGCTGTAGCCAATGACAGGTCAACTTGGCATTGTGTTTTGGATCGTTGTCATGTTGGAACATCCAAGTACATCCCATGCGCAGATTCCGGGCTGATGAGTACAAACTTGCCTCCAGTATTTGCTGGTAATGTGCTACATTCATCTTTCCTTCAACTTTGACCAAGTTTCCTGTGCCTTTGTAGCTTACACATCCCCAAAACCTCAGCGATCCACCTCCGTGCTTTACAGTAGGAATGGTGTTCCTTTCATCATAGGCCTTGTTGACTACTCTTCAAATGTAATGTTTATGGTTGTGGCCAAAAAGTTCAATTTTGGTCTCATCACTTCAAATGACCTTGTTCCAGAAGTGTTGAGGCTTGTCTCTGTGCTGTTTGGCATATTGAAGGCGAGATACTTTGTGGCATTTGCGCAGTAATGGCTTTCTTCTGGCGACTCGACCATGCAGCCTATTTTTCTTCAAGTTCCTCCTTATTGTGCATCTTGAAACAGCCACGCCGCTAGTTTTCAGAGTCCTGTATTTCAGCTGATGTTATTTATGGGTTTTTCTTTGCATCCCGAAATTTTTGTTGGTCCACCTGACCATGGTTTGGTTTTTACAGAGCCCCTGATTTCCCATTTGTTGATCACAGTTTGAACACTGCTGACTGACATTATCAATTCCTTAGACATCTTTTTGTATCCATTTCCTGTGTTATACAGTTCAACTACCTTTTCCCATAGATCCGTTGACAATTCTTTTGCTTTCCCCATGACTCACAATCCAGAAACATCAGTGGCTGGATGAAAGATGTAAGAGTCTGTCTGGATACCAGAAACTCACTCAGCTTTTATGCACACACACTGATTACAAGCAAACAGGTCACAGATCAGGATGTTACGTTTAGTAGCCATTCAAACCCATTTGTGTCAACTGTACTTGTTATCAGGCCAAAATCACCAGGGTATGTGAATGTTTGATCAGGGTCATTTGGATGTTTTTGGTGGTCATTATGATTTAGAAAGAGAAAACACAGTAGTTTGACTATAAATGGCTTCACCCAGCCACTAACCATGAGTTGAAAAAAAGTGTTTGTGTTATCATTCATATTGTCACGTCAAGGGAGGTGCAGTGAGCCCTAACTGGAACCCAGCCCACTGTCCCTGCCTACTTGACGTGCTGCCCTAGGTGGCAGACGGCAACTGGGCGACAGTCCCTGCGCTGCTAAAGTGCTGGGGCCGTGAGAAGCAAGAATAGTAAAACAGTCCGGGTCAATATCAAATAGGAACGCAAAGCCACAAATCAGAACCAGAGGAATAAACGTAAACAAGCCGAGGTCAAAAGCCAAACGGAAGCAAAGCACAAAATCAGGAGACAAGCCGGAGTCAGGAGAACAAGCCGAGGTCAGGTATACTGGTTAGCAAAACAACAAAACAAAGAACAAGCAACACAAGGTAGCCAGGAATATCACAGGCACAGCAGTCAGCTTTCAGGGAGTTTAAATGGGATTCCTGGATACCGCCCCTGCAGCTGATTGGAGCAGCCGCCGGGTCCTCCCATTGGCTGGTGCACTCGCCCCCTGTCAGGAGTGGCTGGGCGTCTGTCACTCACAGAACTGTCAGCAGCAAGTGTATCAGGGAGGGAGCGCACATCAGCTGTTGCAGCCTGTCTGCAGTCTGAGCACAGCTTAGCCCTGACAGTACCCCCCTATTTAGGAGGGGCCACTGGACCCTTCCCTGGTCTGGGTTCTAACTCCCCCTCTATGCGAACTGTAGAAGGAGGCCTAGAGGGCGGAGTCACAGGCTGACTATACCTCTTACGAAGTGCACAACGGGACACGTTATGTATACAGAGAGAAGAGGGTAATTTCAGCTGATAAGCCACCAAGTTAACCACCTCCTGAACCACATACGTTCAGGTACAGGTGGAGGACATAGTTCACCAGGAGGACGAGTTCTGGGAACCTTAGCCCGAGCATCGACTTCACAAGATGCCGCATAGGCTTCAACGCTGGCACAGCTGCTTCCAGATAGAACATTAGCCTGCACATCAGTATTGCCCAGCATGGTAAGGAGACATCTGTCAACACACCGTTGTCGCCACCTGACTAATTTCCCTGAATTCCAGTCAAACACTGGATTATGTTTCTGAAGCCAGGGCAGCCCCAACACCACATCAGCGGGTAGCCCCTCCATGACGAATAGAATACACTTTTCAATATGTATGGATCCGACCACCATCTCCAGCTCAGGGGTATACAATATTGGATTGCGCCCCGAGCTAGTGGGGTGGAGTCAATAGCTACTACCCGCAGCGAGTCAGATAGCGGTCTACAAGGTAGGCCCAGACGTTTGGAGAAAGACGCATCAACAAAATTAGAAGCTGATCCAGAATCCACAAACGCACTCCCAGAACCGGACAGCGACAAGTATGAAATCTTAACTGGTAGCAGCAACTTATTAGATACAATAGGAAATACCTGCTCGCCTAGGTGATCCTCCTGCTGACCACCTAAGCGTTGGAGTTTTTCCGACCTGGTCTTCCGTTTGGAGCATTCCCGAATTCTGTGTCCATCTTCTCCACAGTAGAAGCACAACCCCTGGATGCGACGAGCAATCCTACGGTCACTAGCCGCAGTGACAGAAAAAGCCCCTACTTGCATGGGCTCCTCTGGGTTTAAATCGGAAACAACGGGTTTAGGGGCGACAATGGTGTGGACCACCGGGGGGGGGAACCTTTTCCTGCCGTCTCTCCCTAAAACGTCTGTCCAGACGAACGGCCAGTGCCATGGCCTCATCTAAAAGTACCAGGGGTAGGTAAGCCACCAATTAATCCTTCACATTTGGGCAGCTAACCCTAATCTAAACTGGCATACTGAGAGCTGCGTCGTTCCACCCAGAAGGAACGCACCAGCGACGAAATTCGGAGCAAAACTCCTCCACAGTCTTCTCACCCTGTCTCAAGGTGGTCAGCTGAGCCTCAGCCACAGCTTCCCTATCTGGGTCATTAAAGAGTACCCCTAAAGCGGCAAAGAACCTGTCCACAGAAGACAGTTCAGGTGAGTCATGAGGTAACGAAAATGCCCACTCCTGGGGGGGACCCTGCAGTAATGACATAACAATTCCCACCCTTTGTTCCTCATTCCCTGAGGTAAGTGGGCGGAGCCTAAAATACAGGCGACAACCCTCTCTAAATGCCACAAAGGCCCACCTGTTACCTGCAAACCTGTCAGGCAACTGGATAGGGGGGTTCCACAGGAGGGGAGGTAATGCAGGGACCCTCTGACTTGGGGTAGCCTCCTGTTGTTCTACCCTCAGCGCCAGATCCTGGACTAGCTGGGTTAGCCCCTGCATCTGCTCTACCAGAGCTGTCATGGGGTCCATAGTGATGGTAGAGCAGTAGCGGTTTCGGCCTGTGATAATTTCACGTCAAGGGAGGTGCAGTGAGCCCTAACTGGAACCCAGCCCACTGTCCCTGCCTACTTGACGTGCTGCCCTAGGCGGCAGACGGCAACTGGGCGACAGTCCCTGCGCTGCTAAAGTGCTGGGGCCGTGAGAAGCAAGAATAGTCAAACAGTCCGGGTCAATATCAAATAGGAACGCCAAAGCCACAAATCAGAACCAGAGGAATAAACGTAAACAAGCCGAGGTCAAAAGCCAAACGGAAGCAAAGCACAAGATCAGGAGACAAGCCGGAGTCAGGAGAACAAGCCGAGGTCAGGTATACTGGTTAGCAAAACAACAAAACAAAGAACAAGAAACACAAGGTAGCCAGGAATATCACAGGCGCAGCAGTCAGCTTTCAGGGAGTTTAAATGGGATTCCTGGATACCGCCCCTGCAGCTGATTGGAGCGGCCTCCGGGTCCTCCCATTGGCTGGTGCACTCGCCCCCTGTCAGGAGTGACTGGGCGTCTGTCACTCACAGAGCTGTCAGCAGCAAGTGTATCAGGGAGGGAGCGCACATCAGCTGTTGCAGCCTGTCTGCAGTCTGAGCACAGCTTAGCCCTGACACATATTCTCTGAAAAAAGGCCAAGAAAGCAAAAATCCTATCGGGGTATGTAAACTTTTGAGCACAACTGTACATGGAAAGTATCAATCAGGGCCAGACTGAGACTACAAAGTGCTGGTATTCAAAACCAACCAGCCAACATACAATATCTCCCTCCCATATAGTGAAGAAACTAGAAAATTTCATTACTCCCTTAAATATATCATTCACACAACAGTAGCAGGAAAATCATAGTGGAACAGAAAATCTCCTAATTCATCCTGTACCTCCTAATATTATTTGGATTAAATACTGTACACCAGAGATAAATTATAGTCAGTCAGCCTGTGGCAAATGGCCCACTGACTGCACAGATTACCAGCTCGGGCCTGGAGGTACACAGGGAGCATACAGACAAAATTATGAATGTGATTACAGAGCATACTTCCTCTAGTGGGTCTAAAATACTTTTTGTCCAACAGTCATGGTAAGGGTAAGAAAAATATAGAAAAGAGTGGCTACATTTTTTTAGTACTATAGAACACGAGAAATGTACAGATAATTTCAACATTCATTCTCTTTAGAATAAAACTTTTATTCAGAACCGACAAATATTTAGACATTTATATTTTAAAATGTATGCCCCAATTGTAGTTATCCCCAGCATCACTGTTGCCTTTTATATCCACATCCACACTCACTGATGTGTGTATACAGCTCAGTTTTCAAACAGTGACACATTTTTCCATTGAAAGAAGTCAATGCTTTAACTTTTCTTACCTGGCTGTCTGTCCACATTGCTGAAAGCTGTGCCGAGGAGTAACTAGAAACAAAATCATCATGTGAAACTGTGTTTATTTTTTATAATTTAAATTTTTTTTCCAGTTTTGACAGGAGTGATCTTGTGATCCTTGCATGCTTATTTTAATGACAGAAGTTTATTGCAAATTGACATGCTTTATATGGTAAGCTTTAAAATGTGTTTGATCTGTAAAAATGGCCCACAAACACTTACGGCGGCCACATGGTGAATCATTTGCTCAGTATACTGCCAGCACTTGTTAAAAAACTCAAACTGAGTTCAGGAGGAAAATGAAACATTTTCACCAAGGTATGGAATAGGTGGTAAAACAGTTTGAGATGCCTTTACATAGGTAACACATATGTTTGCTCCTATGCATTTTGGAAAATAACATACTGTAGCATAGTAATCATTGGCTGGCTGTGCAATTGATTCCACAAAAATATGTAACAAAAGTCCATTTTAGTGTGTTTGAAGGGCAGATAAAAACTGTATTGAGCTGTGATTATACAGTATTCTGGAGCTTTAGTGACAATGCTACTACAGAGCAGCAAGCAAGTCAACTGTAAGGTTGCTTTAACACAAGGGTTTCTGACTAAGGTCCACACCATGCATGGCTTGTATGATAGCTTGTTTTTTGTAGGAAAACTTGTAGTTTTAAATGGTACCATTTAATACACCATGTAATGTATTTGAGATTCGTGTTAACACTCCTGCATTCTGTATTAAAAGAATACTGTCACGTCAGAGGAGGTGCAGTGGACCCTGACTGTAATCCAGCCCACTGTCCCTGCCTACTTGGCGTGCTGCCCTAGATGACAGACATCAACTGGGCAGCAGACCCTACGCTACTAATTACAGGGCCGTCAGGAGAAAGCAAGGTTGATCAGTCCGGCTCAGCAACAGTACGGGTATGGCAGGCCAAGAATCAGAAGACAGAAGAATAACCAGAAACAAGCCAGAGGTCAGAACACCGGTGGTACAAAATCAGGGGCCAAATCGAGGTCAACAACAAGCCGAGGTCAGGTAATAAGGAACGCACAATCAGGGAACACAGGGAAAACACGCGGGGATAATCTTTCACAGGCACAGCCAGCCAGTGCTGAAGAGGTTTAAATGGTGTGCCCGGACACCGCCCCATCAGTCGATTGGTGCGGTCTCCGGACCCTCCTATTGGCCTGTGAGACACACCCTCTGATCTGAGTAGAAGCAGAGCTGTCACTTCTAGGCTCATCAGCAATGCTTCTCCCAGGGTACATGAGTCATGACAAATACTTGACGTTATTAAGATCCACTTAAAGGTAATGTATCATCAGAAAATGGCCTATTGCTTAAGTCATGTTTTTATGTTAAACAAATTTTTTAAGATTTTTTGGTTAGGATTTTTTTATAATTTTCTACATCACTATAAATATTTTTTAAAAATCCTGAAATCTTGGCCACTAGGTCTATCAATAGTCTGACACTTCCTATTCTGTAAAGAAAACTTTTCAGCAGTCTCCTCATTATTAGTACAGGCAGATTTACATTGAAAGGTAACTCTTATGTGTGTAGATAACACAGGATCTACCATTCACAATAGGAGATGGCCACAGCTTACCCTCTCCCTCTCCCTGCATAGTGATTTCTTCCCAGGTCACAGAAAATGTCTAGAAAAATCTCCTATAGAAGTCAATGAGTCTGCTCCTGTTCACAGGACCCTATTCCCATGAAGATGCTGTAAATCATCTCTCTAAATGCTGTTAAAAGCAGCTCATGCAAGATGGTTGCCCCCATAATCATATACAGCAACAGAACTGCAATCAGAAAATAAAAACAGCTGAGAAGAAAAGAATATGTATCATTGTCTTGTTTAAATTAGTTAAAAAATAAATATTGGGATAGATTCCCTTCAAAAAGGAACATACAAGAGAAAAATCTATTTTTCATATTGCCATAATGCAAGTTTTTCTTAACCAACTCATGATTATGATCAATTAACTGAACTGCTTTTGTGGTATCAAAAGGCAGGATTTTCAGCTTTAGAAAATCACATTTTTAAATATTGTATTTCATATTTATATTTGGTATGCCTAGGTTGGTGAATATATGCTCTGGAACTGGTGGTCATAATTGCTGCCTAAGAGACTCCGGGGAGGAGCTAGGATATAAACTAACATTATGTCCTGCAAAAGTGTCCTCTGCATATAATTAGCTATCATTTTGTGACCTAAGAATGAGGAAGAGCTGAGGGGTCTGTCTGTCTCTAAGAAGATGGGAGTAATGGACACAGGGGTCAGAAAGAGGAAACACAACAAATATTGTAGGATCTGTCCAGTATTCCATCTGTGCTCCATGATGGGACCTCTAACCAAACCAATCAGTATTATGCATACCTCCTGTAAGGGCTGGGTAGTGGATCCGCCGGACCACCGCAAGCGAT
>JAODAL010067171.1:0-17418 GCA_025379985.1 Phyllomedusa bahiana
GGTTGATTCCCCAAAAGGCTAAAAGGATTTTGACAACCTTTTTAAGACGGGGGAAGTGCCAAGATAACCGGGGTGCTAATCCGGGGCTTAGCCGAAGGTTGCTTTAAGAAACTTTCCCCATGGGTAAACCCAAACCGGGTTCCAAAAGAGCAGACAAGATGCTACCTATTTTTTAGATTGACATGTCCAAAAATTGGCATTGGCGGGAAAATTTTTAAAGGATTTAATCGTGAAAAGGGTACAAATTTAAAATTTTTTCAAAAACGGGCGTCTGAATCCTTGCATGAATTTAACCCCCAGAAAGGCTATTGCACCAAAAGGGGTGAAAGTGCAATGGGCACATGCTTACGTGCAAAGTATGAATGCCCCTTTTGTGGCGCAAACCTAAGGAGGCGCAAACTATCATTCCAGAGTTGTAAGTGTCTAAATGGCACATTGCTTAGGGGGCGCCGCTATCTTTGCACTATATTTAATGCCCCTTTTTTAGGAGCATTACAATGTGTCTCCGGCGTAAAATGCCCTAGTTTTGGTTATTCATTTAAATTTATTTTGAGAAAATGGCATCAAAAATTTTTTGGGGGGGAAAAAAAAAAAAAAAAAAAAAATGGCACTTCGTTTGGGACAGTCCCCCTTAGAGTTAAATGTGCATTTTGGGGGCTTTTTATCAAATCTGACTTGAAGAAATTCAAGAAGGGTTGTTGTAGAAGGTGGGGCTTGCCAAACTTTGGATGAGCCCCCGGCAAAGAAAGTTAACTTTGCTCTTGCATATACTTCATTGGTTGCTGGTCTTCTGGAGTGACTACCCTTGGGATTTCCCGCAGGGGAAACTACCTCTAGCTCCGTTACTGGTTTAGGTGGCTCACTATGGGGTTTTATGACATTTTTGCTACTGGCTTTTGCCCTTTGGCCCCTTATGGTGTAAAATATCTTACTTGTGCATCTGGCCTAAAATTTCAACGTCATTCTCCTGGTTCCTTCTTTTGACTGGCATTTTGGGTGCCAACCCCACCCCTTTTGGTTGTTTTTCGTGCACTTGGCACCTATGGCCCGCCACATAAATTGTGGCTTCCTTTGCCACTTGGCACTCTAGGTTGCACAACTACATCCATTTGTGCGACACAAAAATTTTGACAAATTTTTTAGAAGCATGTCCCCGCTTCACTGTATCTTTGCTTTGGCACACTAGGAGCCCGATTGAGCGCAGGCATGTCTATATTGTGAACTTGGTACTCTGGCGACCATATTCGCTTGTAAATCATTGTACTAAGCTCTTGGCACACTAGGATACATAGCCACATCAGCTTGTGCATCCCTATATAATACTCATCTTCCTCTGGGATGCACAACCATATACGCTTGTGCGTCACTGTACTTTGTGCTTTGCACACTAGGATGCACAACCACATCAATTTGTGCATTACTGTACTGTGCACTTGGCACTCTAGGATGCACAACTACAACCGTTTGTGCATTACTATATTGTGTATTTGGCACTGTAGAATGCACTACCACATCTGCTTGTGCATCAGTATACTCTGTACTTTGAACCTTATGATGCGGAACCACATCTGCTTGTGCTTCACACCTCCCTGTGTTCAGGGAAGTCAAAATTTCAGCAGAGGTCATATGATACCCTTTTGGTCCAGGAGAGTCCTTGGCGTTTCTAACAGGGTCCGATCAACTTCCTTGCTCTAAACTTGAGCCTCTTCAGGTTGGGGCACTTGCTGTCCCTGTAAACCACCCCGGTGGGCCCTTGTGGAAGGGCCCCAAACTTTCCTTGTCTCATCTTCTTAATCTTGGACCAAGATTCCCCGGGCCAAAAGAAAAAAATCATTCAACTTGCTTGATCTTGTTGCTTTGGGCGACAATTTCTGCATCATGGCGAAAGGCGAAAAAAAGTAGGCTAGAGGGAAATCCATTCAGGGACATGACATCCGCTGCTAATGGTTTGCCCCTTTCCCTTTTACGGGGCAAACACAGGAAGCTTTGGGATTCCGTCTTTTGCCAACAAGGTCTATGCTGGGGGGTTTCCCCCCTTTTGGTAATTGAGTGAAGACATCTTGTAAAAGAGACCATTTGCCTGTGGTTATAGCTCTGCTCAATGCGTCTGCCATGATATTCAACTTTGCTGGTAAATCGACAGTCGAGACGACTTTGGTTCATCAGTATGGAGAAATTTAATTTGTTTTTATGAAAAACTGCGTTACTGTCATGTCTGTGCACACTCACACAGAACCTTTCTGCAGGATAGGTATAAACCCCCCCAAAAAAAACAGCAGAGCTAACTTTTACCCCCGTTTTCCTTGAATATTGTTTTTTAAAGGGGGGCCCCCCCGCTGCTTTTGGGAAAGAATCTGGGTTAAAAGGTCCCGACACTGTTGCAAAGGATTTCCCATTCTCCCACCAGCTTAGACTTTTTCGCCCTTGTGATGAAAAGAGTACAAGCTTTGTCCAGGTCTTGAGGATTCCTATTCCATAGAGAATAGAAATCCCATTGAAGAGGTCCTGGTAATAGAGACAGTTTAATTGGAATGAAAGTTAAAACGCCCCCCAAAAACCCCGCTGGTGAAAGCACCCTTACCGTAGGGTGCCCGAAGGACACCAAAAAAAAATTTTTACCCCCTCACCAGGGGAAACTGAATCCAAAAAATAGGCAAGAAAGCTTGATTTGAAGAAATTAAGGGGGTGGGACAATAATTGGGAAAAGGGAAGACATACAAGCCCACTGATAATCTCGGGCTCCACACAAGACACCCCCCCCATGGGGGCAAAATGAACACAAAACAGTAGCAAAAATACCAGAAACCAAAAATGGAGGGACATAGGAATGACCTCAGACAGCTGGGACCAACGAAAAAAAGGCAAAACCTCATAAAACCCTCAACCCCCAGGGACTCAATCTTGCAGTGCCAGATGGTCCCCCCGCTTTAACCAGTAAAATGTCCGGGCCCCCTCTGGTTTGCTAAGACAAATTTTTATGATCCAGAAAAGTTTTTGAAAGACAAACATATTGGGCTGTGAAACCAAATAGAACGTTTGTAGAAACCAACTCGTCGTGTTTGTAGGAGAGAGAAATGGCTGAGTTGACATCCAAAGAACACCAATACCTACTGTGAAGCATGGGGATGGCCAACATCATGCTTTTGGGGCTGTTTCTCTTACAGGACGCAGGACAACTGATCCATGTACATAAAGAAGGAATGGGGCCATGTAATAAGAGATATTGAGTGCAAACCTCCTTCCATCAGCAAGGACACTGAAGATGAAAACGTGTGGCTACGGGTCTTTCAACATGACCATGATCCCAAGCACAACCCCCCAAGGGCAACGAGAGAGGCCTCGTAAGTAAGCATTTCAAGGTCCCTTAAGTGCCTACAGAGTCCTCAAGATCTGAAACCCCACAGAACACCTGGCTCTATATGAGAACAGCAATAGAGGAATCGGCCAACTACTCATAACAGTGAGGAGACAACCTTGTGAAGACTTACAGAAAACATTTGACCTCTGTCATTGCCAACAACGGAATATAACAAAGTATAGAGATGAACTTTTTGTTAATAGACCAAATACCTATTTTTTCCACCAGATAATTTGTGCAAATTCTTTCCAAATCAGTCCAATATGATTTCTGATTTGTTTTCCTCAATTTTGTCTCTCATAGTTGAGGTCTACCTATGATGTAAAAAAATAATCTTTTTAATTGGAGAAATTGCACAATTGCTGGCTGACTAAAAACTTTCCCCCCCACTGTAAGCTCCTTGGGGGCGACAGTTGAAGCTCGCCACGTCGGGGTGCACCATTCCACCATTTCCGGCGAAATCTGCGCCTGAATTTATGTCGCAGCTGGGCCGCGCATCATACCATATAGTTAAAGGTCCGCCGTGCGTCGCTAATTGTGTTAGGCGCATTGCGGGACTTTGGCGCAGTGCGACGCTGCGCCTATATTTCGCCGCCATAAGGTAGTGCGGGTCATACATGGTGGTAAAGTCCACCGCGCCTCGCCAGTGTGTGGGCGCAGCGCGGGACTGAGGCAGCAGAAAGCGGCGCTGCGTCCAGAAGATCAGCCATCCGAGGAGGTGCGCTCATACATGCGGGGAAAAGATCCCTTGCGCCCCTCGCCAGGGAGTGGGGCACAGTGCGGGGACATGGGCGCAGTGCGGGACTTAAGGCACCGTGCGGGACTGCGGCGAAAATCTGTTCCGTATGCGAGACAAGTGGAAAACAGCGAAGAAATCATTCCTCATGTCGGTGCGGAGTAATGAAACAAAAAATTCGCCTTTATAAAGGCGTCCAACATTCGCAAGAAAAAGAGCTGAAAACCTAAAAAATAAAAAATACCTAAAACAAAATAACTTTCCAATATCCTAATCAAGAATTAGGAATATTGGTAATTGCCAGGATAATACATAATTCAAATCTGAAAGCTATTCTCATGGTCGGCAGAAACCGGCCAATCAAATAGGATCGACGAGTAACCCATTAAAACCCTATGAGAACTATTGTACCAATCAGAAATAGGAGCGACAGTGGCCCATTCTAACCTATGAAAGGAGTATTAACCAATCAAATAGGAGCGACATAGACCCCATTAATAACCTATGGAGAGAAGTTTTGACCAATCAAAATCAAAGGTGGGCACAGTTCAAATACAGTAAAAATAACAGAAAAGAGCCGATTGAGTTGAGCTAGCTGTGGCTTGGTTGCCTATCCCAGCAATCAAGCGCGAGCTACTACCTCCCATTGTAGTCTATGGAGAGATCGGCGCAATGCAAATCTCGGCTCTCATGCGCCGTGGCGGCAAGGAGTATGAATAAAAAAAATCATTATTTATTAAGTGTAAAATATTATCAGATAAAGCCGCCGAAACCTTCTTATAAAAATAAAGTCAACTTAAATCCCTAACAACGCGTCTTGACGCCGAGACCGGCGCAACATAGGGAATTGCAATGAGAAAATTGCCGGGAATACAGTAATTTAAATTGTTTAAGCGCCATTGCAATAGGTCTGCAGAAGCCAGCCAATCAGAAAAGGAGTACAAAGACCCATTAAAAACCCTATGGAGAGAAGTTTTTACCAATCAGAATAGAGCGACATGTCCCATTATAACCAATGGAGAAATCTAGACCAAACAAAACAAAGGCGGACAGTTAAAATACCAGGAAAAAAGACAGAAAAGAGCTGATGGCTGAGGTAGCGGTGGCTTGGGCTATCCCAGCCAATCATCAGCGCGAGCTACTTCTCCAATGTAGTCTATGGAGAGAATGCGCAATGCCAATCTATCTCGGCGCTCAGCGCTGTGCGGCATGCGTGTATAATAAAAAAAAATCATTTTAATTAAGTGTAAAACATTATCAGATAAAGCGTCTGAAACTTCTCCTAAAAATAAATCAGTTAAATCCAACAACGCTTTTAGACGCCAGACCAGGCGTACAAAGGGAATGCAAATAGGGGGAGAGAATCGGCCGGAAATACAGTAATTTCAAATTGTTAAGCTCGTTCGATTGGTCCGCATAAACGCAGCCATCAGAAAAGAGAGCGACAGTGGCCCATAATAATCCCTATGTGAGCAGAATTGAACCAATCAGAATAGAGCGACAGGGACCCCATTATAACCTATGGCGAAAAATTGACCAATCATATTCAAAGTCTGGACAGCATTAAAAATACAGTAAAAGAGGCAGAAACGAGCTGATTGGTTTTGAAGCGCGGGGCTTCGTCCAGCTTAGCCAATCAGAGCGTCGAAGCCTATCTTTCTCATAGAGTTCTAGGGGAAAAGAAAAATCCGAGCGAGCTCTGGATTGTGCTAAGTTTAAAGAGAGTCCGCGGTTTATTATTGGACCAATGGAGAGATCGAGCGACGCTCCCCATGGTTTCTAATGCAAATCTGAAATAAAACGTACATGCCGAAATCAAATTATAAGACTACAGAAGCCTGTCCCGAATTGAATATAAAATGAATAAAAAAATTGGGTAAACGAAAAAAATATATTACATCAATAAAATCAAGTTTACTATCTTAATTTTCATTTCACCCATACTATTGATCCTTGGAAAACGAAAAGTAAAAGAAATAAACATGATTTTATTGATATTAAATATTTTTTTTTTTCGTTTACCCCAATATATCAGATCAATTTATATACACATCAGGACAACTTCTGTAGTCTTATAATTTGATTTTCGGCATGTACAGTTTTTATTTCAGATTGCATTAGAAAACCCATAGGAGTGTCGCTCGCTCACCCATTGGTCCATATAACCGCCGCCTCTTTTAACTAGCCAATCACAAGCCTCGCTCGGACATTTTCTTTTCCCCATAGAAACTCTATGAGAAAGAAGCTCGTTGCTCTGATTGGCTAAGCTGGAACGAGCCCCCCGCCGCTTCAAACCAATCAGCTCGATTCTTGCCTTTTTACTGTAATTTTGAACTGTCCCGTCCTTTGAATATGGATTGGGCAATTTTTCTACCCTAGTATATAATGGTCCCTGACGCTCCTATTCCTGATTTGTCAATTCTCCTTCATAGGATAGTAATGGTCCACTGGTCGCTCCTATTCTGTTGTGATGTTATGCCGACAAATCATAAGAGTTTAGAACAATTTGAGTTACTACTGTATTTCCCGGGGCGATTCTCTCTATTTGAGCAATTCCCTATTTAACGGGCGGTCTCGGCGCAAACGCGTTGTTTCGGAGTTTATAACTGATTTATTTTTAGAGAAGGTTTCAGCTCTTTATCTGATAAATGTTATATCACTTAATAAAATACTTTTTTTTTATACATACTCCAAGCCACCACTGCGCTGAGCGCCGTGATTGCATTGCGCCCATCTCTCCATAGACTACAAAGGAGAATAGCTCGCGCCTGATTTGGCCGGGATAGTCAAGCCACCGCTACTCAACCAATCAGCTCATTTCTGCATTTTTAACTGTATTTTGAACTGTCCCAGCTTGGATTTGATTGGTTCAAAATTCTCCACAGCTATAATGGGTCTTTGTCCGCTTCCTATTCTGATTGGCCGAGATAGCCCAAAGCGCCCCGCTAGCTCAAGCCAACAGCTCTTTTCTATTCATTCCTGCATTTTTACTGTATTTTGAACTGTCCCCGCCGTTGACTCTGATTGGACCAATCGTTCTCACATCAGTTTAATGGTTCACAGTCGCTCCAAGTTCTGATGGACCGGTTTTATGCCGACCAATTGAGAATGAGCTTTCAGAATTTGATTACTGTATTATCCAGCAATTTCCAATATCCGAAATCTTATTTGCGCCAATCTAGATTTTTGTGAAAGTGAATTTTTGTAATTAGTTTTAATTTTGAGGTTCAGCCTCTTTCTGACAATGTTTTCCGCCTTTATAAAGGCATTTTTCGGATCAACTCCTGCCTGCACGTAGCGAGCGCCAAGAATTTTTGTCGCGATCATCTATCTGCTTCCCTCGCATGCCCAAACTGCTTTCACTTCGCCGCCGCCGGAGCATATAGACAAATAAACAGGTCTGCTTGTCGGAGCTGCAGAGCGCTGCATTGCGCCGCGCATGTGGTGAGCCGCCATCGTACATGCCCGAGGTATTTCGAGCGCCAGCCGCGTCCCGCCCCGGAATGTCTACACCCGCGCCCACACCGCGCCCAACACAATGCCCATGGACCGCGCCCCCAGATGCACATCCCCTGACATGCGGGGCGCAGCTGAAGTGGCGAACGCTACTCCTACCACTGCAATCGCCAGTGTCCGACAGGGGATTCGGGCCGTGAGGTGCGCAGTAATACCCAGAAAAATGTGTGAAAAGCCCGTTCATACATGTCGCCCTTGGAGTCATTGTAAACTTAGTCCCATTTGACCATGTTGCTATTCACTGTTACTTGTTTTGAGAAGTTACTTTTTTAAAAAGTTAAATCTGCTTATACACCCTGAAATGTATTAAGCAAATAAATATGCATTCAGAAAATATGTTTTTTTTTTTCCCCCCCCCCCCCCCCCCTGGTTTTCACCCCCAACCTCTTATAATGATTAATCAATCACCTCTGCTTTTGGCAAAATTTGACCCAAAATTTTTGACTACATTTTTGAATGCATGTAACTATTTATCTGTGTTAGCTCATTGTAAACCACCATAGTGCCTCCAATGTAAGTGAACTAAAGTAAGGGAGCATGACATTTCTAGGAATAATGTCCTAGTTGCAAGACTCCTTTATTGTCTGAGTGACAATATGTCTTTCCTTGAAATCCCCCCTAAAAGGGAATGTATACATCATGTAGCAGCTGGATGGCCATAGGATCCTGAACAGGAGCTGACTCATTACCTTCTATAGGATACATTTTCTTTTTAAAGGCATGCCCTGTGACCTGGGAGATGGTAAAAAATGGTGTTATCTATACATTAAGCTCTGGCAATGATCTGTGTAATGCTGCCTGGGATTTTCTCACCATGCAGTTTCACAGCCACAATCAGCTTTAGAATCACACATGCTGTTTAAACTGTGGGCAGGTCTAAAGCAGTGATTGACACATCAATTCTGCTGTTCCTAGCTAGTCCTGTTACACTGACGAGTGAAAGAGAATTATAAAGCTTATTACAACAGGCTGCAGGGCTCTAAAGGTTGTTTACTTAGCTCAATGAGAAGCTTTCAAAGTCCATTATTTTAGATAAGATTCTGCAGGAGGTGACGCACCATGGACAGACTGAGTGATCACAGCTTAGGGCAATAAGAGATAAGAGAGAGTAGGGAGAGGTGGGGAGAGATGGTTGGTACCAGATAAACTTTTCCTGAATAAAGAAAAAATCAACAAAGCAATTTTTTTAAAACAAGTATTCAGCTCTCTGTCCCTGCATGTTAAAAGCTAATCACTATAGTGAGAAAACCCTTTTAAAGGGAATCTGTCAAGTTGTTCATTCTACCATATCTGAGAGTGAGATGTGATAGGGAAGAGAAGCTGAGCTCTGTGATATATAGGTTTATTTGGAGCAGGATTTTTAAAAAGTAGGGAAAATAGTGATAGGACGTTTCTAACAATCCAGTGACGTTCTGTTTACCCTGCTCATATACAGTTATTGACAGCTTTCCCTGCATCAATGTGTACAGGGCAAACTGCCAATCACTCTATGTGGGCAGGGTCAGCAGTATTTTCAGTTTCTTTTATAAGATCTTTGCTGTTTTTTACCAAATCATTTCAACCTTCACATCACAGAGCTCATCTTCTCGCTCTCTTTCATATCCTGCTCTTAAATAGGGTAGCAAAAATTATTTGACACATTCCTTTAAATTTAAGTTATCTTTCTTTTTAAAAGTCAACAGAAACAGAAGTTTTGTGCTGAAACCCCTACTGATCACTAAAATGAAGAGGCAGTATTGCTCAGTTCAGCACTGTTCTTCCTCATCTGTTTGTCTCTTTAGAGAGCAAAGAGTTCAGTGTACAGCTCATTAGAAGGTCTTTGAGTCCATACACTGCTTGTTGGTACAGCCGTGCCAAGCAGATTTGAAACAAAGGAGCAATGTGCCTTTACATTTGTTATTGGGGTACATCTCGACTCCTGGACCCAGGCCCGGACTGAGCACCTGCCAAGTCGGGCAAATGCCCGGCGGGCCGTGTGACTCCTGGGCCCCGCATTACATCGATCAGCATACGCTGCTCCTACCTTCTTTAATACAGAGTGCAGCGCCGCTGTGAAGGATATGTAACGTTCAGCGTGACACTTTGGAGGGCCACGGCAGCTGGCTATGGGCCGCTCCACGCACCAGTGACCATGCTGGCAGCATCAGGAAAGTCAGGACAGGCAGCAACAGAACATCAAGTCGGCTGGCCGCACACATCCGCAGCGGCCTGCTTCCCTCGCTGATTTCCGGGACCGCACGGCAGCACAGTTAGCTTCAGGGGGTGGGGCCGGCAGCTCAGCTCACAGGAGAAGAGTGCTGACTACGGCTCCCCCGCCTCCTCAGTGTTCCCGGCCCAGCCGCCAGCAGGGCCAAGGCAGGACGCTGACAGAGGAAGCTTCTTGCCTGGCCAAGAAGACACCTGCTCCTGCGGGGGACCATTCAATGAGGCTGGTAAGTGTCCTTCAATTTACTACTGGGACCTCACAATGTAGCCTGCCTCCACCTCCCTCTGGGACCCTCCTATCTAGCCTGCCATCCAGCTTCACGGGGACCCGTCACATGTTGCCTGCCTCCTACCTCCCCTGGGTCTCACAACCTAGCCCTCCTCCACCTCCCCTGGGACCTCACCATGTAGCTATACCTGCCTCCACCTCCCCTGGGACCTTCACTATCTAGCCTGCCTCCACCCCCCCTGGGACGTCACTATCTATCCTGCCTCCACCACGCCCTGGACCATATCACCATGTAGCCCTGCATCCAACCTCCCCTGGACCTCACTATCAGCCTGCCTCCACCTCCCCTGGGACCTCACTATCTAGCAGCCCTCCACCATCCCCTGGACCTTCACTATCTACCCTGCCTCTACCTCTCCTGTTGACCCTCACCGATGTAGTCATGCCGTCCACCTCCCCTGGGAACCTCACTATCTATCCTGCCGCCACTCCCCAGGGACCCATCACTATGTAGCCTGCACCACCACACTGTCATGTTGATGGTGACCACTTGGAGGTTTTGACCCTACATAGCGGTATTGTAAGTTATATGCAGCAGTTATGATAGTGGCAGGGTACATACTTGTACCTAATTGTAAAAACAACTAACGCATTGTCCCCTAACCCTGTGAAGAGGCATTGTTTTCTGTGCGCCAATTTACTATTCTGCTGATGATATAGTGTGTTTATTATAGCAGAGTGGTGGATATTGTATGTGGGCTGGTGGGGGTTTTGTGCCAGGGCTGCTTTTTGGTCCCAGTCCGGCCCTATCTGGACCCCAACTGATCAAAACTTCTGACGTGTCACTATGATTGGTACCCCATAAATGAGAGGCACCCTTTTATTTTTGTATCATGATTTCTTCCTTAACTCTGGCATTCATCACCTTAAAGACTGAGTGCTTAAAAACATTAGTGGTTTTGCAGGTAAGAAGAAGAATGCATTAATAGAACCTGTGTCCATATCCAAAACAAACCCCCTAAATAAACAAAGGCTTGCTTGAGCTGAGCATATTACAAGATCTTGCCCACTCAGTGTTCTGAGAAGAAAGCCATAGCCATGTTGCTGTGCAATTCTTACTAGTATCAGCATTATTGATCGCTTCACTGCAAGCAGCAGTAAATCAGTGGATAAAAGCAAAACTGAAAGATGATATCACTTCATTGTTACAGTTTCCCATAGTGACCCACATGCTTCCAAGGTTTTCTGTGTCGTTTTTTTACATTTCTTTATACTGTGTCAATAACTTGGTCCAGCTGTTATATAATTGAGAGAAAACAATTGTAAACCCTGTGGTTTTAAATATTAAAGCCCCTTTAATTTGTAACTAGTGAAAACATGTAAATCTGCATTAAACATTTCATCTTACGGATCAGACTGCAGCATTTACGGTGGAGTAAAGGTAATTGACACATGTAAGCGCAAAATGACTCTTCTTGGTTTTGAGGTTTAGTTCCTAAATGATGAATGTAACAAGCTCGGGAGATTAATACACACAAGCCATGCAATTTTGTGCCAAGAATCAATCTAGTTTATCAGAATGGGGGGAGGGTGGGATATAGCAAAGTAGACAAAAAGTGCATGTTTTAAGATGTGAGCAGTGCAAGTTATTTTCATGTTGTCAATTTTGTTAATAGTTTGTGTGTTCTTATCAAGGTCAGGAATTCAGCATACGTACAGCTCGTGATGTGATCAGCTAGTGATACCCTTGAGAAGAGTAAGCTTCCAGTTACAGGGCTGTCAGCACATTCCTTCTAAAGAAGAAACAAAACAGAGGAGTTAAAACAAAATTCCTTCACATACCTATCGGTAGTTGGATGGTCAAATATCAAGCAGGAAATACTCCTGTCGTGGAGGCATCTGAGCTCTAAGAGGATATGGGCTGGATGCAGTCACACATGAACGTCAGGGCAGAGCTGTCTTAACAGCATTATGGACCCCCGGGCATAACACTGCAGTGGGCTCTACCCAACTACAAGACATCACAGTAGGCCATGCCTCTTGCCACCACCAAGCATATTATCACACCACTTACTCTATGTCTGGACACTTGCAGCCTACAAGACTATTTGACTGGGCAGGGAGCCTTTAGCTCCCTACTCCACCATGGTTGTTAACTGTTTGCATGTCCTAAAACCACTCAAACAGTTAAATAAGCATAGCCAAAAAAGGGATACAGGGTGTGTTTTTTGTATTCCTGGGACATCCAAAAACCACCTGGGGGCCCCATACTTGTGGGGCCCCCAGGGAACTGCCTAATGTGCCCAATGGAAAAGATGGCCCTGTGTCAAGGAGTCCCATAGCAAAAGTTATAATAGAGCCTTGGTGTTGATTATTACATTCTTCACCACTTGGAAGAAGACGACTTGCTTCCTCTTTGCCCCATGTCCCTTTCATAAACATCAGATTATTTCCCTACATTTGGTGGACCTGGGATAATGAGATCCCTACATAGCTTCTCTTAAAATATGGGATGTCGACAACTTGGCCTGTTCTCTCCAGGGGCCCATCAGTGGGGCCCAATCTGAACAACAGTAAAAATCAGCCAAGTAACGTCTAATGTAGCTAAAACACAAACCTTTAATTCAGTTCTGCAGTGAGGACTAATTATCCATTCATGCACTTCAACATAAGGTTCGGAGCTACTTTACCATGTGCACAATAAAATGCCATAGGAACATCTACGCTGGGACAACCTATTGGCGTGTTTTTGAATGACCCTTCCTACAAAGGCTTATGGGAAGAGAGCTGAAATCTTCCAATTGGAAAAAGGAGATATATTTCTTAACTTGTTACTTATAACATATAAAACATGACAATATTAATATTGTGGATATCACTAACTTATAGAATATGGCATTTGCACCGACACAAGCATTTAATGGTTAAAGATAATAATTATCTAGCATGAAACGGGCATATGGTTTTGAAAATGTGTAATATTTGCATGTACATGACAGGTTTTTAATTTTAGTCATGAGCATTCTTTTAACGTCTCCTGCTGTCGGCATCCCCCCAAATATCCATCAAGAGAGTCATATCACCGATCCATGTTTCTGTTATGCTTTAAATAGCGGCTGTGTGATGTAGATATATCTAAAGCTTCTTCCTATAACTCCATGTTCATTTCTCTGTGATATATGGTCTGAGTACTGGGGAGGGGAGTCTGTTTTTTAGATTTTATATCTCTCGAGCGCATTATATATGGGATAAGGGCGCCAGATATATGCACAGCTGGCAGGAGGCTGCCATACCGTAAATTATACAGTCTTTATGTGATAACAGCCAGAGGTGAAAAAGATAGCAATCATTTGCATTTGGTATAAGCATTCTAAAAGCCTTTGCTGAAAGAAGACATGAGAATATATGTGGAGGTTCTGCAATGGAATTCTTAGCTTCATCTCATTATTAATACAAGTTTTTATTAATAGATGCACAAAACATAACAGGGTATTTCAGGACCCAGTAAAGGATTTTATACTTGTGGTAGGAAAACCCCTAAAAAAAGAAGAGAACAGTAGACCGCGCATAAGATGAGGCAATGAGCTATACCATACAGTCTTTTGTCTGTCATATGCTATATCCACTCTGAATACAATGTGCAAGGGTGGTTGTAATGCGTCTTCCCATTTAACCCCTTAAGTTTGTGATTTGGCACACAAACTGGAGCAATATCTACTTTTTTCTGTTGAAATTTTTTTTTTAGCAACAGCATTTTTATTGTGCATTCTATCCTTGAATTAATTAAAAATAATTTTTTATAATCATGTCCAATAAATCTAACACTAAACACACAGCATAAATAGTGAAGCCTGCGGTTGGCAAAGAGGGATAGTTTTCAATAAATAAGCAAATCAGGACATGTTTAAGGGTAAAATATTGAATTGTTGAAAACAGATTAAAGAGAAACAGTTTAGTTGAAATAGGTTCAATGGGAAAACCCCATGAAGCAGAAACATTTTTACCATTCTTATATATATTTTAAATACCATATTCGCTTTAAAGCCTAAATCACTTACAAAACCAATATTAATATAGTACCTTGCACCTTGCTGTGTCAATTAACCCCCCAGATTCTCCCCAGAACATATTCTAATACTTTCTAAGCTGTTAATGATCACAGTACTGATACATGACATAGACACTGGTGGTGGTAGTTAAGGTATTTCCAACTCCTGGGTGGATTTTGATAGCAATGCTCCATTATAATATTGTCATTGTATGATACAGTTAATAGTCATAGAATTATCTTCTCTTAGTATAAAGTTGCTCATAAAAGCTTTGTTTTAAAGTCATTTTTAATCTCAGGCTTCAGCTGCGGCCTACAAAACAACAACTGGGGAATCTCTAGAATGGTACCTTTCAGGAAAATGGAAGTACAAGTAGAGCTGTATACATCTAACCAATAGGTATATGTTAGTTTTTTTTTATCCCCTGAGGGCCTCATTTTTCAGAAACGGCGCCACTCCTATCTATTAGCTGTGTCTGATAATGCAACTCAGTCCCATTCATCAGAATGAATTTACCTGTCTGCAATACCAGGCACACACATAGGCAAGACTGGTGCTCTTTCTGGAAAAAGCTGTTTTTTTTCATTACAACTACTGGTGTAGTTAAAGGGGTTGTCTCACTACGATGATTGCTTTTTATGTTAAAGATCTTGCAAAACAAGTCACTTTGCAATATGTGTTCATTAACACTGTCCTACCAATTCTGAGCTATCCCCTCTTGTATGCGCTTCATCAGCTCCTAAGGTCACTATAGCTACAGACCTGTTTGATCACTCCTGATAGGCTGTCAGTGCTGGTTGCTATAGCTACAGACCTGGTTTCTACTGCAGCCTAGTAGAAGCAAGTAAACACGCCCCTGAATTCAAAGTGAAACCAAGAAAACAGGACTGAGGTCAGATGAATCAATGTAGTGTGACAATCCCTTTAACATGCAATGAGATAAACTTCAGTATTATATTCCACAAATCTGTGAAATTCACAGTATTGGTGAATATGGACCTCCAACCTATGCTAGTACTTGGCTTCCTTCCTTCCCTTCTTTCTTTCTATTTGTGAAATTCTCTGGATTTCTGCATTAATTACTAAACATCCAGGTCACAATTGTAGACAAACACAATCTATTTAAACTAGTAACACACAAAAAGTTTGTCATGCCCCCCTCCCCCCTGCTCAGTACTCTTGGTACTTAACTACCCACGCTACTGCTCCACTGCAGTCCTCTGCTCTTTGCTGGTGCATGTGTACCCACTCTGTAGATCATGTGCACTGGCTCTGTAAAATTTATTGGTTAATCACTGGGCGCTGACCCTAAATCTAAAATCTTCTCCCTTATTACCTTGCCAGATCTCTGATGTACTTTATTGGAGAAGTGTCATATTAGTTAGTGTTCTTCTGTTGCCTGACCCATTGCTTGGACTCTGTCCTCGTGTGCCTTATGTCTGCCCTGACCTTATTGCCTATTTCTGACCATGTCCTTGCCTTGCGAATCTGTACCACACACACGCCGGCTACCACCACAAGTTGTGTCAGGGCTAGCGACCTGGGAGTCTACCGCCGCACAATACCAACCAGCTTTGTGGTGGGCTCTGGCGAAGACTGGGAGGCTCTGTTGTGAAAGCTGTCCGGCGATTCAGGCTGTAGCTGTGAACGTTCATCATTCACGTGACAGGTGCAGCCAATCACAGGCCACACCGTTCACATGACCGCTAGAATAACCGGGACAGACATCACAATGGAACAACAGCATCCATGAGGTAAGTATGATTCTTTTGTTGTATTTTTCATCATGTCCCAATGGACAAACAAGCATTTAAAACTGCTGGAACACTCCTTTAAGTTCGCCCAAGAGTGTCTGGATTTTCCATAGTGCTTTTAGAAAAATGTTCTTTGGATAGAGGTCAAAAGTGGAACTTTTTAGCATAAACGCACAACACACATAAGCCTCATCCCACTGTGAAGCATAGTTGGGCTATCACAATGGTTTGGAGCTGTTAAGTTAATGGGTCCCTTGTGGTCACTGGGGGAACAACAAATTCTAAGGTGTAGTTAAACATTTTACAGCATAATGGAAGAGTAGCAGTGTAAGACCTCAAGCTGAAAAGACATTGTTGGGCGATGCAACATGACAATGACTCAAAGCATTCAAGTGCATCAACCAAAAATGGTTGAATAAAAACATTTGTGCCAAGTCACAGTCTTGGCTTTCTGTGGTCATACCTGAACAGAGCTGTGTACACAAGGCATCCGAGAAATACTGATAAACTGAAACACATTTGAAGAGAAAAATAGTCCACTATTTCTCCTCAATATTGTGCAAATGTTTTTTTTTTTTTGTAACGATAAGAATTTTTTTTGTTGAGGGGATAGCTGGTAAAGGGACTTAAAGTTTATTAAATTCAAGGGTTCATTTACTTTTTCTCCCTGCGCTGTGAAATTTTACGAAGTGTCTATAAAACAGAATATACAACTGTTTTACCAAAAACCCCAGCCCCAATTTTTTTTATAATGTTTTCCCAGGCTAGGGGTTTAAAACACATGTAGGATCTGTCAGGATGTGAAACACGTTGTCAGCATCTCCTGGGGTAACTGACATCTACGGACACAAGATGTCAAGAAAATAACAGCTACATTAAACAATAAATCCTAATAATGCTTGATGTTTATCACAAGGGTTGCATGTCTCATCACTTAACCAGTATGTTTCTGGAGGCCCTGGCACTGTTCTGCACAACAAAGCTTCTCTTTTTTATTAAAATTGTTTAATTCTTGTAAAGCTTCAACTAATGAACTACATTTGACACATTTATTATTTTTAATCTTAATGCATAATGTGACTAAACAAATTGGCCACTTATTGAATGATTTGCATTTAGGAGTGCAAATCAGTGAGAGTCAAGTATGCAATCAGTGTGTAAGATGTCATAGGTAGTAAAAGAACACTGATCAGTCATAACATTAAAACAAAGGGAAGTGAATAAGACTGAAACTTATGAAAAGGGAACATTTCAAAGGGTGGGATACATTAGGTATAATTGATGTGTTAAAAGCTGGAACAAGGACAAGTGTAAAGATCTGAGTAACAAATTTTGATACTTAAATGACTTGGACAGGTCTTGTGGTGTGTTCCCAGTATGTAGTGGTTCTTTTATATGTAAAAGGATTACAGAGGGAAAGTCCATAAGTGTTATGGAGATTATGTTGGACTATGTCATCGGGGTCGATAGTCCCATATCGCAATTATCAATAAGATATGGGTAGTCGATAAGGGTTTTCGCCGATTAAAAATTAAAAATCTATGGGAGAGGAACAAAAACCTTCTTCTTAC
>JAODAL010067172.1:0-17418 GCA_025379985.1 Phyllomedusa bahiana
TTGGCCACCGGGGTGAGCCTGTCCCATTCCAGCCCCCCTTATGGGGAAAATTTTTTCCCTCTCGAACTCTCTATTATCTCCTGCACTTGGATGGCTGCAATCTGCCCTTCTTTGGCAATCCACCAACTTTACATTTTAAACATGCATTTGTAACATACCTTTTTCCTTCTTTCCTACAAACAATCTCCTTGACAGTCTCTGCCTCTTCAGGCAACTTATGCTCTTTTCGAAACAGATTAAACATTTTGGTGTTCTATGTTTGGGGAGTCTCCAATCCTGACAAAGACTACACAGCCGTGGCCACCGGCCTGTGCCCGGATCCCGGTCTCACAACACAAGGATTCTATCAAAATAATAAAGATCCCTAACCTAACCAACAATAGTCCCACCCTTTGTTGCCACAATGTGGGGACCGTACCCTCCCGGTCTTTGTCAAATCATATATATGTATACATATATATATCCCGGAACAATCCCTAGTGAATTAGTCCCATCCCGGACCCACCTGAATATTCTAGTAATACACAGATCTTGTCCTAAAATAACCCGGAGACTCCCTTGCCACTCAACAATTAACCTTAGAGACTGTCAAGGTTCCCACTATATTTCAGCAACCATACCGGGCAAAGGGGTTCGTGACTAAAAACAGTGACAATCCGAACTACTGGAAGTCACAGCAAAACAAAGTTCGGGACGTGGCCGGGCTGGATCAAAGTTTTCTAGGTCGAGTCACTTTATTGTGACCACCCGCGGACCAGATGCCACAAGCAATCTACTAACCGGGAGACATCAAATGGCCAACGGCAGTTAAATACACATAGATGTATCAACTCACCGTGACCCTTAGAGGCTGCAGTCCTCAATTTGATATCCTCCGGTCCTCGAGCGCCTCCGGCAGCGTTCGGGTCCTCGGGGGTCCTGGATCCACCTCAGGCCACGCCTCACGTTGCGGCGCCAAAGTATCGGGGGTCGTTTGCCAACACTGGGGGTCACCCGTTTGTCCCGGTACTCCAAATCACGATCAGGGGAACATGTATCGGCCGATAGAAATTGAGTCAGACGCAAAGTTCTGGTTCAAATCTCATTCATGTTCCAAGTAATTCTGACAATACAATGCATTACACACATATTTGTATGATCTGTAATCAAACAAGCGCAGGCGCAATAGGGCCGAGAGGAATGGACATATGTCCATATTTAGGCAGCTTCTGAGTAGATTTCATTGGTCCACGTTGTCTCTGAGTAAAAAGTCTCTGGAATGCATCAGCCGAAACTTGATTTCCAGTTAAAACGAAACTTAGGAAGGGAGATGATAACCAAATTCCACATCTGGGAAACTGATAACAAGATGTTACATCCTGGACTGCAACCATCCTAAATGCTTCTTCATAATTTGCTGTACTCATTTCCTCACAAAATGGGGATTCCACTTTTTAGACTGAGAATGTCCTATTTTAATGAGAAAAGCAGTGGATTTCACAATTAATATGCTTTTACAGTATTAGTTTAAACCTCTTACCTTCACAATCTTCTCTGTACAATTATTCAGACAGATATGTGCTAGATACTGATGTCTTGAAATCCATGCGACCCTCAACTTTAACAAGATTCCCGGAGTGCCGGGCTGATGGCCACAACAGCCCCAAAGCATGATGGAACCTCCGACCAAATTATCAGGTGGGTAGCAAGTATTTTTTCTTGGGAATGCTGTGTTTTGGATTGGGACGCCAGCATGAACTCCCTTATTTGTTATGACCAAACCACTCAATCTTTCTGGATATCATCAGTCCACAGGACCTTCTTCCAAAAATGAGCTGGCTTGTCCCAAATGGCTTTGCACTACCTCATAGCCGACTCTGTTTTTGGCTGGTGCTTTCAAAACGGCTCTCTTTCGCATCAACTCTCCTACAGCTACCCATGTGCGAAAGTTGTGGGAGTTTATTGGTGTATTGTTTGACCGATGCACAGTGTCCACCATCTGCAGCACGATGATGCTGCAGCCTCTTTGGTGGTGGTCTGTGGGATTGTCCTTTCGACTGGATTCTCACCATTCTTCCTTCTCTCCTTAGCTGATATTTTTCTTGGCCCCCCCCCCCTGCCGACTTTCTGGGCTTTAACAAGAACTGTCCCTGTGGTCATCCATTTCCTTACTATGTTATCTTCACAGTGGCAGCGACTGACAGGTTAAAATCTCTAGACAACTTTTGTATCCTTCCCCTGAACAACTATGTGAACAATCTTTGTTTCCAGCATCATTTAGAGTTTGTTTTGAGGAGCCCCTGAATGCCAGACTCTTCACATGAGATTCAAATAGGAGAAACAACTTGCAATGGCCACCTTAATACCTTTTCTCATCATGTGGATACACCTGGCTATGAAGTTCAAACAGCTCATTGATTACAAAACTTCAATGTTGTGCTTCAGAAAGTCAATTAAAAAGTAGTTACAGATAATTCAAATTCAAATAAAATTAAGAATAAATGGTACCCAAACTTCTTGACACCAGTCCCCAAATTTGTTTAATGCATATTGCGACATTTTGGTGTTAGTACAATAAACCTCATTACAATCTGAAATATTACAGTGTCCCAATCAGTTATTAGATATATCAAATTGGAAATGGCTGTTTGCAACACACCCAAATATTTAGAAACTAAAAATGATTAAGATTAATAGAGGTGCCCAAACTTTTTCATATGACTGTACCTTATATATCCGTATACTTTCAGACAGTGTATTTTTTCACTTTGGTCAGTCAAACTTTGTTTCATAGAGCACTTTGTAGTTAAATATATGAACTACAGCAATTTATAGTCACACAGGCTGAATTGATAGGTGCCCAAAAAATACCTTACAAATTATCCCCCCCTATTACATTTCAGACAGATGTTTTTTTTCACTTTTGGTCAGTCAATAGCTTTGTTCATAGCACGCTACTTTTGTAGTTAAAATTTGAATACAGAAATTTAGTAGTCTACCCACCAGGTGAATTTATACGGTGCCAAAAACATACCTTTTATTATCAGTATGCATTTCAGATATGTGTTTTTTTTTTCACTTTTGGTCAGTCAAGCTTTTGTTGATAGATCCTACTTTGCAGTTAAATTTATCGTATCTCACAACTTTGTAAGTCACCACAGGTTTAACTGATAAGATCCAAAAATACCTCTTTTAATATCCGTATACATTTCAGACAGTGTTTTTTTTCACTTTTGTCAAGTCAAGCTTTGTTGATAGATCTACTTTGCATTTAAATTGAATCCAGCCACTTTGTATCACCACAGTTGTAGACTGATAGTGCCAAAAATACCTTTTAATATCTGTACTACATTTCAGCACCGAGTGTTTTTTTTCACCATTTGGCGTCAGTCAAGCTTTGTTGATAGATCTACTTTGCAGTTAAATTTGAATACAGCAATTCATAGTAGTCACCACACGGGGAATTGATAGATGGCTCAAAAAATACCCTCTTTATCATCCAGTGATACATTTCAGACAGTGTTTTTTCACTTTTGGTCAGTCAAGCTTTGTTGATAGATCTACTTTGCAGTTAAATTTGAATCCACCAATTTTGTTTTTGATTTGAGGGATTTGAGAATAGCTGTGATTTGCCGTCTTTTTATAAAGACTTTCCAAAACTCATTCCCAAACCTTCTCAAATTTTTTATATTTCTGAACATGGAACGAAATTCAGGTGGTTAAGTAGCAAAGAGGGGGGTAGGACATTGAGGATAAGAGGTACGAGAGAAAGGTGCTCCTTGCAGTGCTGGCGACACACGCATGCCAGCGGATCGTCAGTTTGCAGGACCGTCAGGCCTGTCCATCGCTTGGGTCCAGGGCCCTCTGCTCTCATAATCTGCCTTCAGTGGTTAATGCAACCGCATCCAGTAGTCCTTACCTCTCCTCGTCCTCCCAGTCACGCCACAAATGTCGTCAACAGCAGCATCAGCAATCCATCCACAATGAAGCAGCCCAAATGTCAAACTCGTTGTACCCACCACTGTGGAATAATCCATTTTCTGAAGACCTCTTTGATGACAAAATGCGTTGGGGTCAGAAGGCATGTTAAAAGATCAAGAGGCCGCAAAGAGGATGATTTTCTCTGCTCTGACGCCCAGTTACTGATGCCATCAGAGGAGTAGAAGAAAGCCGGTCAAATAATTTTATTTTTTTCGGCAAAAAACCCGGCGGTCGGCAACGCTTGCAGTCCTCTTGCTTGTAGCCCGCAGCTCCATTGGATGCAGAATGTCGGACGACGAAGTCACCCTGTGTTATGATGATGATACGACCATTGCGATCCCAACAGGGTTTTTTTCAGGCAGAATTTGCTTGCAGCGCTTCATCACTGGACGAGGAGAAAGACGATAGGTAGTGGTCAGTACGGTCCTCAAAAAGGGAGAGGGCGGTCGCAGAAGTCCGCTATAAGATTCCTCCAGCCACGGTCCAACGAAACCCAGCTCCTCGTTTATTCGCCGTCCAAAAAGGTCCATGACCTCTCAAGGACCTCTGAATTTTTGAACAAGCCTCTATTCACCCAGCGATGTCAAATACGCCTTTGCCATAACGCATAAGTAAGGCAAGAACCTCTTAGGTGTTTTAACCACCACTAAACATGTCTAGTCTCAATGCAGAAATGCATGAGTTTGAAATGGAGGCAACACTTGAAACAAAAAGGCCAGACCCGACGCCGGGCCTCCAACCACTGTTCACAACCCTCTGTCTCCGCCTCCTCCTCCTCCTCCGCAACACCAAGGCGTTCCTCAGCTGCCATGTCTCCAGAGTCATGGATCTATGGATCAGCCTCCGCATCAGCCTCCACCGTCGCCCGAAAGTACCCACCATCACCACCAGAGACCCATCCTACCCCTTTCTCCTTCCACCAGTTTGACGACCTCACGCCGTAACAGCGGCATTCAGTCTAGCAGCCAGCCTTCCTGTCTTCCAGTTTGGGAGCAGAAGAAACACCTGAACCCAAACCATCCCAAAGCCAAAAACCTGAATGTCAGCATTGCAGGCTTTGGCCTTGGAAATGTTGCCTTTCCGTCTGGTGGACACAGATGGGGTTCCACCTCGTCATGGCCCTTGCCTGCCCAATACCAAGCCGAGCATGGCATTTCTTTGCCAGAAAAGCCGACCCTCCCTGGCCAAGCCACGTGTCCATCTAAATTTCAAGCCGTGTTGTCTGCATCTGTGGCCGGAAAAGTCCAGCTGACCAACGAACACATGGACTAGTAAGCCATGGCCAAGGCCGCTTATATCTCTGTGAAGGCCTCACTGGGTGACCTGGGGTGGATTCTCTGGGGTGAGGGGGGGGGGGGGGGGGGGGTGGCTTCTCAGGCTCGGCGCACGCCTCCTTTCAAAACCGCAGGGATGGCAGGTTCTTTCCCCCAAGGTCCATCTGGTGGCATCACGTGCCCATAGAAACCAGGCCGTGTTGAAATTAATCTGTCTTGGAGACCGTCCCACACTCAGGTCATGGAGCTGTGGACGGCTCTCCGCAACGAACCGAGCTGCTGGCTGGTGACAAGAACCTTGTGCCAGGCAAGGTGGTGTGGCGAATAGACGGGCGAAATCTGCTTGGCCGCCCTTAAGATCGGTAGGCTGGAGCAACATCCCTTGCCTGGCACATGTCATGAACCTTGTCGTCCAAAATTTCTACAAGAGCTACCCGGGTCCTGGACTGCCTGCTGAGAAGGCTCGAATCTAAGTTTGCACTTCCGCCGTTCCGCACCCTGCTTCGTCCCGCTGGCTGCGTTGCAGCGTCAGCTAGGCCTCCCGCAACCATGCTCATTGTTAACGTGGGCCAACACGCTGGGAATTCCACCCTCCACATGCTCCAGCGATTGTGCAGCAGCGAAATTCCCATTAATACAGTACGAAGTGACACATGGCCTGGACAAGCATTGGTGCGGACCTCGGGTGTTGAGCCACCGAGAGTGGAGGCAGGTGAAAGAGCTCTGCAACCTCCTTGCCAGTTTTGAAGAAGCCACCCAAAATGGTCCAGTGCGGACAATGCCCTGTGAGCATGAGCATTGTGGTGATCTGTAGTTCTGGAACGATCCGTTGGACACTCTGAAACAACAGGTTCCCGCCAGCGAAGGAGGCGGAAGACGGACCACAAATGCGACACGGAGCCTTTCTCTCCATCAAATCCACAAGGCCCGACAGTTTCACAATTTTTCATCGGTCTTCATTAGGCAGTGTTTCGGGGATCCAGGGGCTAGTGCAAGGTGGCGCATCAGCTTCTCAGGGGTCATCATCTCAGGCCAGTCAGGGCTGTGTTTGAAAGCTTGTGCCAGTCAGGGAAGCGGAGGAGGAGGTATTCCTAGAACACGACGTTACCGAGCGTTGCCCTGCCTTGGAAAGAGGTTGGCGCGAATTTAGTCTGAGGCGGAGGAGGAAGATGAGGAAGATCAATTTGCTAGTGCCCCTCGACCCTGTCTTTCGAAATCAAGGCTTCCATCTCTCACCGTGAGTGCTTTGTGCTCCATTTCCTCCAACATGTGCGTCCTGCGCATTAAGGCCATCAAAATGAACAATCGGTTACTGGGTGGCGCACCCTCCTGTTATCCCCGGTAGCAAAACAAAAGTCAGCACTCATCCTTCCACCCACCCAAATAGAGAGTAAAATGCAGGAAAAGGAGACCTTGCGATGATTGATCAACTGGAGAACATCTGTTGCGTCTGATTCACGTCTTCCAAATGTCACGGTGGAACAACATCAGGCGAGACGTGACAGCAGTAGGAGTTCCAAGTAGCTGTAGCGGCCCCCCAAAGCAGGCGAGCAGGGCAGAGGTGCACAGAAGCCTAAAATGTGGTGACCTCAGGCATGTCATAGTATCTGTTAGCCACCTCACCAACGTGCATGCAATGCAGGAACACGCGCAGACTAACACACAGAGACCAGCTTAAGATCATGGTCGCCAGCGACTATCACTGCGTCTCAACACCGATGTTTTTGATGTGTTTCCCGGACCACAATAGACTTCTGTATCCAAAATGGACGAAATGGCCCGAGCTTGCTACCCACGCCATCAGAGGTGTTGTCCTCCCAGCAGCCAGCGTCCATATCTGAGCGGACCTTCAGCACAGTTTGGAGGAGTTATACGACAAACGCATCTTAGCATTACACAGATACATGTGGATCGTTTGACTTCATCAAGATCAATCAAGGCATGGATCCTCTGATGAGTTGTGGCCCCAATTGCGAGGTCACCGATAGCTTGCCGGTCTACTTCACATTCCTCTTCAAACAAAATGGTCCTCTTTGAAAACATGTTTTTAAAATGATCATTTCTTGCGCGGCGTGCATATTTTTATTCCTCTGCTTCCCAAACGATTCATTTTAGCTGGGTTTTGCTATGAACGAGTGCACTGTACAAAAGACAGCAAGGTTTCATAGACAACCACCAAGAGAGTACCATTCATACTCACCTGTAACCTTTAGAAGTTGATTTTGCATATTGTCCAATGGAGTTTTCGATGTCATGTGCTGATGAGAATACAGCTATATGTGATGGTGCCTTTGGAACAGGGAACTGTGGCTTGTCTTATAAGTGGCATTCTCTCCCTCAACAATTTTTAATGAGTGGTGCTAAGAAGTCATATTTAATAATTTTTTGGGTCATGGTTGCTGTGAGGATACAGCAATAATACATGGGTCATTTGGAACAGAAATGTGTGCTTTTAAGTGGGCCATTTTCTCCGCTCCACAATTTTTAATTGTGGCTGAGGAAGCGTCATATTATAATTTTTTGGGGTCGCATTGTGCTGATGAGATGGCCGCGGCAATAACGGATACACTGGTCCTTTGGAACAGAAAATGTGGCTCTAAGTGCATTTCTCCCTCACAATTTTTAAGCAGTGGTGCTGTGGAAAGGTCATAGTACTTTATAATTTTTTGGGTTCATGCTGTCTTTGAAATGCAGCAATACTGACTAGAGTCCCTATTTCTAAAAGCGTCATGGATGTTTTTCTAACAAAGACATTTGAGTTCTTGATGCGCCGCTTCACAATTGTCAAAGTGGCTCAAGGGTGCTGTTTTGAATTTATTGGGGGCATTTTGCTGTGACATGCAGCTATACACACTCCCTATTATAACAAAAATGTTGTTTCTTAACAGACTTTGTTTCTTCACATATTGTCCAAATTGGCTCAGGCTGGGTCATGGATTTGAATTTTTGGGGGCATTTTGCGTGACATGCAGCATACTACGGGTCATAATTATAAAAAAAAATTTTGTTTGCTACAGACAGTTTGTTCTTCACATTGTCCAAAGTGGCTCAAGGGTCATGCATTGAAATTTTTGGGGGCGATTTTGCTGTGCATGCAGCTATACTACAGGTCCTATATAAAATAAAGGTTGTTTTCTAACGAGACATTTGTTCTTCACATTGTGCGCCAAGTGGGCTCTAAGGGTCATGCTTGGAATTTTTGGGGCATTTTGCTGTGAATGCGCGTGCTAAACTACAGAACATATTATAAAAAAAATGTTTCTAACAGACATTTTTTCTTCACAATTGTCAAGAGTGACCGCTCAAGGGTGATGGTGTTGTCCGCGAAAACAGATGCGGGTAGGGACACTGCGGTCGATGGACACAATATTTGCAAAATACTTGTTTTTGGCAAGATCTTTTAACAGAGAGCTAGCAATCCCTGGTAATTGAGACAACCCATTTAAACAATAAAAAAGGTGGGATTCCATCCTATTTATAAAAATGTTTTTTATCTAGAATTAAACTACGAGCAAAAACTTGCAATGTCCAAAAGAGCTGTTAACAAAATTTCCTCTGAATTAGCTACACAGGGAGGTACAGGAAAACTTTGACCAGTATGTAGGTTCTTCAGAGGAGATGGAGTATGGGAGCACGGGACAGAACACACATTACTGAGACAATTTTCCTCAGCACGTTGATAAAATGAAAAAAAGAATGCCAAGAAAAAAGGGCACCTGGGTGGAAAGGAGCGTTAACCACCCTAATTTCCAAGTGAAGCTCAATTGGTCCCACACTCAGAGACGGAGGGGCAATGCGTACCCAGGTCCTTGACTGTGGGTACTCGAGAATGGGGCTGGGGGTCTGGAGGTCGTACCTCACACTTCTCGCTTCCGCACTCTGCCTTCAGCATCGACTGGATTGACGTATGCGGCGTCCGAAAGGCATTGTTAAACCTGCCGGTGTTACCTAGATGACAGATGCCAGCCTGGGTTCCACCGCAACCCTACTGTAACTCCGGCCCTGTCTGCTGAACCTGCGTGTTAATAGATTGACAGACGCTAGCCTTGGGCTCGTCACCGCACCCACTGTAAGTTTGGTCCCTGGCAGCTGGACCTCGTGCATTAACAGTGTGCGTGAAGGCAGCAACTGGCCTCTCACCGTTTAGGGGCAATCAGAGGTGCTTCAAATTTCTCTAACAAAAACAGATTTTGAAAAGAGGTGATTTCTGGAGAGGTTAAGTAGTGTCAAAAAGGGCTCCAGGGCTTGACACCAAATTGCACAATTTGAGGCTTAAAATTTTTC
This sequence comes from Phyllomedusa bahiana, assembly GCA_025379985.1. Lineage (NCBI taxonomy): Eukaryota > Metazoa > Chordata > Amphibia > Anura > Hylidae > Phyllomedusa > Phyllomedusa bahiana. The sequence continues at coordinate 9,519 of JAODAL010067172.1, forward strand.
TGGGCTGGAGTCACTATGGGGTCACATTCAATCTGGCTCTCCAGGGGAGAACTGTCCCTAATCACTGAAGAAGGATTTGGAGGAACAAATTACACCATTGAATTGATTGGCTGAATCACTCTTCAGTAAGCCAGGGACGGGCAAAATTGTCTTCTCAACTAAGAAGAGTTTTGAGAGATTAAGGACATTTTTATTACTTTATGGTGTGTGGGGTGAATTACACATCTACACGGTAAAAAATACTTTAAAAACTAGTGCAGGGAGGGGTGGTTTGTGTATGTTGTCACACTTGAAACAAAAAAGCAAAATGATAAATAATGAAAAACTATAAATAAAATTCCCTAAAGAAATTTTGTAAACAAATGTCAAGTTACCAAAAATATACTAAATGACAGTCCCACTGTCAAAATAGCAAAGTGCCACTTGTGATCTGTGGATCAAACAGGCTTACAGACGTCATGCTGTGGCCCAGTACAGGTATGGTCAATGTCCAGGCGTGAAACTAAAATGGTGGTTGAAAGACTTCCTTTTTCCGACACTTTTTAAATGTGAGGGGTCATGCAGGTTGGGGCATCATGCTGCGTTTCTCCATGAACAGGGAAGTCTATGTCCAGTGAACTAAATGGTGGTTGAAAGGACTCCTTTTTCCGGCACTTTTTAAATGTGGGGGTCATGCAGGTTTGGGGCTCATGCTGTGGCCCAGGACAGGTACGGTAAATGTCTCCGTGAGAACTAAATGGGAGGTTGAAAGAAGCACCTTTTTCCGGCAATTTTTAATCTTGGGTCCAGACAGGTTTAATGGTCAATACTGTATGGTACAGGACAGGTATAATCAAAGGGTCCCAGTTTTCAATCTAAAAAGTGGACGGAAAGACTCCTTTTTCCGGCACTTTTAATCTGGGGGTCATGCAGTTTTGGGGCTCTGCTGCGTATCAGTGACAGGGATATTCAATGTCCAGGTTCAAGTAAACAATGATGGTTCAAATCATACTGCCTTCTGGCACTTTTTAATTTTTGTGCGGTCATGCGAGGTTTAAGGGTCATGCTTTGGTGCAAGACAGGGATAGAGTGAATGGTCTATGTGGACTTTTTTTTTCTGTGGCTGTTATAACTAAGTGTGTTTTGCCCGGTAAGATGTAGCACGTATCTCCAATTGACCTGTTGTGGAAGTTAATTCCAGCTTCTCCAGCCCATTGTTTTGGGTGTAAAATTGAAGGTGTATAGGTGCTCTCCCCATAACTTTAATGGTCATCGGCGCTAATCAATTATCCGACTATCCGCGGAAATCGTCTTGATAATCTTGTCGAAGTATCAGACTATCGACCCGATGACGATAGTCAACGTAATCGCTCATCACCCCCTTTTAAATTTTTGGGACACCCTTTGGAGTTTTTGGCATAATGTTGCCCCCTTTTTAAAAAAACTTTTTTCCTTGCATTTTGGTGTCCCGGTTTTATTTAAAAATTATTGGTATATTGGTCTCTTGACCTTTACACCAGAGCTTTTTAAAACCTTTAGCCCCTTCATGGTGTCTTGATTATTTTAAATCAGGGTGAGTCTAACATATGGAGGCGGGTTTTTTTCCCAAAAGGTGGAAAAAATCGATATCACCCCTATATTGGTGGGGGGCCCGTTCTCCCCTGCAGTCAAGGAGGGTGTGTTTGGGTTTTTGGGTGGGGGGTGAGTGCATGCACAGTTTCCTGGCCATTTTTTAGAATGTCTTGCAGATGGGTTTGGAAAAATTCGGAACCTTTTGAAAACCCAGTTTTAAAAATGTGGCCATGCGAGCGCATGGATCATCCTCCTCAGACCCGGGCCCGGACCCTTTTTCCCTTTCCTTTGTTGTCCCATGGTGTCGTTTGCAACTGTCAGGGGGGGGAAACCCAACAATTGATTTCTTGTTTTTGACTTTGGGAGTTCCCCCCTGTGTGACTTCGTTCCCCGGGGGCAAACCCAGGTGAAAAAACTGGTGACACCGCTTTTCCCCCTTCAATGGGGGTTAATGGAGCAGCACTGGAGGGGGGACGTGGTGGTGGGGGGGGAGGTGGAAAATTGGGCCGCAGGAACAGCAGTTTGCAACGTGGAGGAGAAAGGGGAAGTTTCCTGTCCAATTTTGCTTTTTGTGGTGTGCGGGGAAAGCACATTAAAAACCATTTTGGGGGGGGGGTTTAATTAAGGGGAAAAATTTTTTAACTGGGCACTGCCCGTGGGTTAAAAGCCCCACATGCCCGCGCTGCCGTGCTTTGGGGAATCACCGATAGGTAAGGGATGGCCCACCTTTTGTTCTAAATATTTGTGAAGGGCTGGTACTGGTTTTTTTGGAAAAAAAATTTAACGCTTTGGGGAAACTCTCCCTCAGTTCGGCACAACCCAATGTTTTTAAAAGGTGCAGGTTTCCCCCACTTGGAAATGGGGGGAATGGTACCAAAAAACCCTTTTACAGGAGTAGCACCTTAGGTGGTTGGACGCATATTTTTGTCTTTGGGAATTGCCTCTGTGAACGACTGCTGGCACCCCTGGTAGCGGAAGAGCAGGGCATCCCGGGGGTAGATGATGGTGGGAAATTTTTTTTTAGACGAATGTGGGAAAAAAACAGATATTTCCCGGGTGCACAGAGCTTTCAGGGTGCTTGTAGGAAAAGTTGTGCATGCTTAAATTTCGAGGGAGCTTGGGTTTTGGGCTTTATACAATGTTTTTGGGTTTTTTTTTTGGACACGCAGATGACTGCCGCCGCTCTTAGGAATTTGCTTCACTATAAAAATTCCCCCGGGGACTTTAGAGGGCAAAATGCCAAAAAAAATGAAGCGGGGGGGGGAAAGTTTTCCTGATAATGTAAAGCCAGCGAAAGTGGAAAAAAAAAAACGAGGGTCTCCCGTGGCAAATTTGTGACAGAGTGTTGAGGTGACGGCGGCAGGCCCCCGCAGATGAGGTCAGACAGTGGCCCAAAAGACATTTTTGGAGGTGGGAAAACAGTAATAGGCCCAAGAGGGGCCAATGAAAAGTGTGGAGATTTTCGGCAGCACCCCAGGGGCAGCATGGGGGTCAGGGGCAGTGGGACAATGAAAATTTGGAGGTGGGGAAAAAAAAAGGGAGTAGGCCACGAGTGGCACAATTTACCAGTTGGAGGGCCTGGGCAGCAGCATGAGGTTTAGGCAGTGGCACAAAAGAATTCTGGAGGTGGCAAAACAGGAGTAGGCCACAGGTGGCACCCCTAACCAGTGTGGAGGTCACGGCGCAGCAAACAAAGAGGTAGGCAAAGGGGGCCCAAAGAAATTTGGAGGGGGCAAAAAAAGGAGTGGCCCAGAGTGGACAATGACCGTTGGGGGCCAAAAGGCAGCAGCAGAAGGGGTTTAGGGCAATGGGACCCAAAGACCCCCGTGTGGAGGGCCCGGGGGCCCGCAGATGAGGTTTAGACGTGGAAATGGGCATTCGGAGGTGGGAAAAAAAGGGGTAGGCCAAAAGAGTGGGGACAATGACAAAAAGTGGGGTCCCGGGAGCGAAACAAGAGGTCAGATATTTGGCCCCAATGAATTCAGGAGGTGGCAAAACCAGGGTGGGAAAAAGGTGGCACAATTTACACGTGTGGAGGGCCCGGGAGGGAGCATGAGGTCAGACAGTGGGACAATGACCCAGTGTGGAGGTCCGGGCCAAAAAGCAGGGAGCATGGGTAGAAAAGTGGCCCCAATGAAATTTTGGAGGTGGCAAAAAAAGTAAAAGGCCCCAGGTGGCACAATGACACCCGTTGGGGGTTACGGCAGCCAACCAGGGAGCAGGGAGGAGGTGACAGTGGCACAATGACATTTGGAGGTGGCCCAAAAACAGAAGTGGCCAAGAGTGGCACCCAAAGACCCAAAATGTGGAGGACATGGGGGAGCAGCCGCATGGGTCAACAGTGGAAAAATTTACATTTTTGGAGGTGGAAAACAGGGTAGGCCACGGTGGCACAATGAAAAGTGTGGAGGGACGGCCCGCTGCCCGCATTAGGTAGGCAGTGGGACAATGAAAATTCTGGAGGTGGCAAAACCCGTAGTAGGCCAAAAGAGTGGCACAAAAAACAGGAGTGGAGGGGGACGGGGGCAGCAGATGAGGTTTAGACAGTGGGCCCCCCAAAGCCCTTTTTGGAGGTGCAAAAACCCGGGTGGGCCCCAAACGTGGCCCAAAGCACGTGTGGAGGGATGGCAGCACAGGGATTTGGTCAGGGAGTGGGGACAATGAATTTGGAGGTGGAAAAACAGTAGTAGGGGCCCCGAGGGCACCCAAAAACGAGGTGGAGGTGACGGGGGCAGCTGATGAAGGGCCCCAGTGGAAAAATGACCCTTCTGGAGGGGGGGCAAAAAAATGGGTAGGCCCCAGAGTGGCAAAAATTTACAGAGAGTTTGGGGGGTGCAGCGGCAGGAGCAACAGCATGAAAGGTTTTTGAGGTGGACCCAAAGAAAAGCGTGGATGTCACTGCACCGAAACAGCGCAGGGGCATTAAAGGGTTTTAGTGGCCCATTTACAGAGTGTGGAGGGGGGGGGGCAAAACCAGGCCCCGGTAAAGATGGTTGATGGCGATGGAGAAAATTTTTCGCCAAAGTGTTGGGTCAGGGAGTGGCGGCACAGAAAAGTGGTGAGGGAGGTATTTTAACCCGACTCATTTCTCACAGTTTGGGTGGGCGGGCATGGGGCTGATGTAGTTGGCCCCAAGGCATTGGTTGGGGTGGAAAAACCGGGGCCCATCCACCCTGATTCATCTTGGGCAAAAGGGCAGTTTTCCCCATTCCCCTGGACAAAACTCCCTTGGGGGGAACGTGGCCCCCCCCGCAATGAAACCCACTTTTGATGCCCCAAATATTGGGCGGGGGAGGACCGCTTCTCCCCTGCAAAAATCGGCAAGTTGCCCGGGAAAACACCCAGTTTGGCCCGCCCGTTGTCCAGCGGAAACTTCTTTTCTGGGGTGGCAGAGTGCTGTCAAAATAGGCCTGTTGGTTTAGGGACCCGTCCAAGGGGCTGCGGTGCTGGCGACTACCCTCCCACTAGGGGGGTGAAGGGGGAAATGCCCCTTTGTGAATCCCGCTTAGGTTGTGTGATGGAGTGGGGGCTGTCCTACCCCCCCCCTTTTCCCCCCGCGGGCCCGGCAGTGTCCCTGAGCATGGGAAACCCCCCGGGCAGACCCGTCAGAGGGGGATTTAAAGCCGAAATAGGATCGGCCCAATGACACGGAGGTTTCCCCATAGTATTTTTGGGGTTTTTTCCTCCCTTTTCGTGCTGGGAAAAAAAGGGTCCCATTTTGGACCGGTGCGGGGGGTTTCCAAAAGGGTGGAGAGTCGAAATCATCCCCCCTTTCCCCTTTCTGGGCTATTGGCTGTAAATACCAGGGGAAAACGCAAGGTTTGGGGGCCCTCGGGGAAAAAGTGGGCTCCGGGGGCTTCCTGCCTTTCCCTTCCCCTGTTTCCCGCCCCCGGGCTTGCGGGTATCTGTCGTCTTTTTTCTCCCTTACTCCCCAGTGCTTTTGCTCCTCCTCTCTTGTCAACCCGGGTAGAAAGTCCACTCATTTCACCAGACAAGCTTTTCCCAAAAGCCCTTTCCCCCATTTCAGTCCCCCCGGATCATGTGGCCGCGAGATGTGTCGCCAATCCCCAGCCCCCTGCGCAAACGTTTTTCAGATCTTTTCGGGAATAAAGCAGGGATGACGTTATTCACCCCGTATCCTGGGGTGAAAATAAAGGGGCCCCCAGAATGGCAGGTGTCAGCATGAGCGCCATGGTGACTAAAAATTTAACAGGGGGAGTATCGTCTGTGGATCTCAAAAATCTTTAAAGGTTTTCTCTTTTCATACGTCGGCCCAACTGTGCGGCTGGAATTTAATGGGTGGAAAATCGATATCAGAGTGTGGGGGGGGAGGCCATTTTGCCACTGAAATTGGGGGGGTTTTTGGGCTTTGTAGGAATGGATGAATGCATGCCAGTTTCTGGCCTTTTCAGAATTTTGAAGATCGGTGGATGATTCAGGAACCTTTTTAAATGCACTGCAGGGCACTGGACACCCCCCCTCGGTGCAGCGCGGACCCATTTCCTCCCTTGTTCGTCCCCATGGTTCCAATTTGCGTTGGCGGAAAAAGGGCCACACATCGTTTTTCTGCATGACGAGAGGTTCCCCCCCTGGTGCTTCGTTCCCCGAGGAACCCAGGGTGAACTGGTGACACCGGTGGTACAGTGTGGTTGTGGGCAGATTTGGGGCTGGATGGGGGGTGGTGGGGAGGGGAGGCGGCTTGGAGGAGACGCGTTTGACAAAAATGGAGTAGAAAGCGGCGTTTGTCCAAGTTTTTTGGTTTGGCCGGGAAGGAAGCAATTCCCCCAATGGGCGTAAAGGACAGTAGGGCCCCGCCCGTAGTTACAGTCCGGCCCGCGTCCCGTCCCTTTTTGGAACAAACGAAAGTCAGGCTGGCCCCTTTTGTTTATATTTATGAAGTGCTGTTGTTTTTGGAAAAAAAAAATTACGGTTGGGAAATTTCCATCTCGGCCGGACAAGCCTTTTAGTTCTTGAATGGTGGAAAGCCCCCCTTTGGAAAGGGAGGGACGCGTCCCAAAATTGGAAGGGAGGTGCGTGATTAGGAGGGTTAACGCATACGGTTTTTGAAACGCCTTGTAAACGATGCTGGCCCAGAAGCCGAGGAGCGGAGCATCTGGACCGGGGGTGAGTCAAGAAACAGTTTTGCGAGGGGGGGAACCTTGATGGGCAATGGTGGGTGCCCGGGCGCTGCTTGCGGCGGGATGGCCCCCCAATCGGGCCCACTTTTTAAAGGAAGGTTTTGGTGAGCTGCAGTGTTGAGCGGGCCGTGTGCCAACGTTTGTCCCGGCCACGCTTCCTTTCTCCCCAATTTTCCCTTTAACAATTCGGCCCCCCGGGTTTGCCCCTTGCAAGAACGCCCCCCCCCCCGGAGTGCTGATTTTTACCCCCAAACGCCCCGTCTGAGGGGACTACTACCCCCGCTGCCTGCGAGCCCTGTCCCGTTACTTTTTGGACTGCGGGGGGTTTTTCACCCGTGGCGTTTGGTCCGAAATCAATGGACCCTGCGACCACGGCCACAAAACCCCATTGCTGGTGCGCTGCTGCTGACCGCAAGCTGACCCCCTTTCCCCTGCGATGATGAACCCTTGTTTTCACCGGTCCAAATCGGTCGGTACTCTCATCTATTTTTGTTTATTGTCACTGCTGTCCCCTCACGGTTTGGTATGCGAGGTGACCCCCACAACATGACCCCCCATCCACTTCCACTCTTACTTTGCCGCTATGAAAAAAGGGGGAATTGGCCCCATTTTTCGTGCAAGTAGTGCGACTGCCCCCCTAAATAGTTCATCTCGCTATATAGTGGGCGAGAGAACACATAGTGATCTTGGTGGGAAACCCCTGGGACGGGCGGGTTGAGGAAGGTAGGGCCGCTGACCCCCTCCGGGCATGCCCAAATAAAGGGGTTTTGTTGAGTTCCCCGGACCTTGGTGGGGGGGTGATGTCATTGGGAGGAAGTGGTGACCGTAACAATCAAGCCCTTTTGGGGTTTTGAACAAAAAACGGCGAGATGCGGGCAGTGGGGCCTCACGAGTACCCCCGCTGCGAGTCCCTTTTTGGGGTGCAAAATGGGTTGCTAGGAAAATTTGGTGCATCGAGGTGAGAGCCCGCCCCCTCTTGGACATCGTTTGTTTTAAAATGTACAGACACTTTTGTGAAGATTCTGTTATGATAATACACACCTGTATTTTTCCAAAAAAAACCGAAAAGCTTGGGTTTCCCTTGGATATAAATTGGTCCACAAAGGGCAGGAAAAATTGCTTGTATTGGTTTAAAAATTGTTTTTTTACTGAATTAAAAGAAAAACAGGCTTAAATTAACCCGGTATTGAATTAGCTACAGAAATTTTTCT
>JAODAL010067173.1:0-17417 GCA_025379985.1 Phyllomedusa bahiana
CAGAAGTCTATTGCTAGACTGGCCACGACGGCGTGCAGGTCGTCAAACTGGCGGAAGGAGAAGAGGTAGGATGGGTCTCTGGTGCGTTGGTGGACTCGGGCGCGGGGAGGCTAAGGGAGGCTGATCCCTAATCTGACCTAAGCCAGGGCAGCTGGGGAACTTTTGGTGGTGGGGAGGGGGGCGGGACAGGGGGTGTGACGGGGTTGGGGCCCGGCGTCGCTGGGCCTTTTTTGCCAAGTTTTTCCCTCCATTTAAACTCAGATTCGCTGCATTGATAGACATTTTTGGGGGTGGTTAACCACCTAAGGTTTTGCCTCTACTTATGCGTTTCGGAAAAGGGGGCATATGACATCGCTGGGGAATCAGAGGCTTGCTCAAAAAAGGCCCAGGTGGAGGGTCCTGGACCTTTTTGACGGCGATAAGCGAGGAACGGGTTTGCGTGACCGTGGTTTGCGGAATAAAATTCAGGGGACTTCTGCACCACCCTCCCCCTTTTTTGGGGGCGGACCCGTACTGATACTACCCCATCGTCTCCTCCACATCCACTGAAAAACGCTCGCAAGCAAATCCTGTTTTGAAAAGCCCACTTTTGGAAATTGCAATGTCTCATCATCATTATCAAAACAGCTGACTTCGTCGTCCTGACATTCTGACCCAGGGCTGTGGGCTAAAAGCAAGGGGACGCAAGGCGTTGCCGACCGCCCGGGATTTTTGTGATTGACCGCTTCCTTCTCCTCCTCTATGGCTCGTACTGGGCGTCAGAGCAACAAAATCATCCTCTTTGGCCTTTGATCTTTTAACATGCCTTCTGACCCCAACCGCATTTGTCATAAAAGAGGTCTTCGAAAAGGATTTTCCACAGTGGTGAGTACACGAATTGACTTTTGGCTGTTTTCATGTTGGACGGATGCTGATGATGCTAATGACAAATTTGGGGCCCGGGACGGAGGAGGGAGGTAAACGCGGGATGAGGTTGCTTAACCATAAAGGGACAGAGGGGCGCGCGTTCGTTAGAGATCACGGGGCCCCGACCCAGCGATGACGGGCCGACGGTCCGAAACTGAGATCCGCTGGCAGCTGTTTCACCGCACGGGAAAGGAGCCCCTTTCTCTCTACCTTACCCCATGCCCCACCCCCCTCTTTGCCGCTTACCCCCTAATTTTCGTCCATGTTCAGAAATAAAAAATTGGGAAGGTAGGAAGATTTTGGAAAATCCTTATTAAAAACGGCAAATCCAGCTATTCTCAAATCCCCAAATCAAAACAAAATTGCTGGGTTCAAATTTAAAGCAAGGTGGCTCTATAAAAAGCTGGCCCGCGCCAAAGTGAAAAAACCATATCTGAAATGTATACGGATAATAAAAGTTTTTTTTTTGGCCCCTATCAATTCACCGTGGTGACTACTAAATTGCTGTATTCAAATTTAACTATAAAGTAGCTTATGAACAAAGGCTTGACTGACCAAAAGTGAAAAAAAACCTGTCTGAAATGTAACGGGGTAATAAAAGGTATTTTTTTTCACCCATAATTCACCTTGGTGACTACTAAAATTTCTGATTCAAATTTTAAATACAAAGTAGCTCTGTGAACAAAGCTTTACTGACCAAAAAGTGAAAAAAAAAACCCCCTTCTGAAATGTATACAGATATTAAAAGGTAATTTTTTGGAACCTTTCAATTCACCCGTGGTGACTACAAAATTGCTGTATTCACATTTAAAAAGCAAGGTGCCTCAAAGAACAAAGCTGTGGCGCCAAAGTGAAAAAAACACGTATCTGAAATTTTCGGATAATAAAAGGGATTTTTGGACCTTTCAATTCACCTGTGGGGACTACAAATTGCTGTATCACATTTAAGTGCAAGGTGCCTCAATGAACAAAGCTGACTGCCAAAGTGAAAAAAACGTATCGAAATGTATTCATAATAAAAGATTTTTGCACCTTCAACCGTGTGATAAAAAATTGCTGGGTTCTAATTTAACGCAAAATGGCTTATCAAAAAAAGAGACTGGGCAAAATTGAAAAAGAACACCTATCTGAAAAATTTAAAAGATATAAAAGGGAGTTTTTGCCCTAACAAAGAACCCGAGTTATAGAAAAGATGTGTATCCTAAAAAATTCAGGCTGCCCAAAAAACCAGGAAATATTCAATAGAAAACTGTTTAAAAATAAAATATTGCAGTGCAATGTCTACACTAAGTCTTGGGGAAATAAAATCTAATATTCTGAAGAGCTTTTTGTATTTGCCCGGGGGGCCCCCCCCCCCGCTCCCCTCCGTGACTTTACAGCGGGAATGCCCTTTTTAAAATTCTCTACCTAAATACAAAAAACTTTAAATTCATCTAACTAAGTTGTAAGGATCACACTAACAGTAGAGCTTTCTGTAAGAAATAGAATAATTTTGCTGAGCTGTTTGGACACAGGCAGAGGCATGTCCACTGCTTGAACCTGAGAGGCATGATCATGAAAAGGAAGGGGCTGTTTTTAGTAAAAAAAGAGGTATTATTTTTTTCCCGACAAACGCAACCAGACCCACCCCCCTCATGACGTCGCACCCACACTCACCCGCTCTATTCTGTAAGCTGATTTCTGGGCCCCCAAAATAAGAAAGCGCCGAAAATGGGGCGATTTAATAGATATCAAGTTTTTAACCCTAAATTATCGCATTTATCAAAAATTTCGATCAACAAAAAAACGTGCCGTTTAAATTTGTCATAATAATCGTCAACAAAGTGGGGTTAGTATAAATGCGGACTTTTTAAAATGCATTATTTCAATCATGTCCTGATTTTCAGGATTTTTATTCACATCACAAAAGACAGATTATAAAATACAGTCATACATCAACTGTAATACACAATGGGTTGTATATTTAATTACATGCAGGACATGTTGCAAACAATATGTGGGATGTACATCGTGCACATTGAAGACACATATCCGTAGGCACATAACAGATGCCAAAAAAAACTTTAACATTGGAGTATCTATGGCATCCAAACACTTTCAAGAAGTGCATTCAGGAGATACCTCAGATCTTGTATTCCAGGGAATCGAAAGAGTTAAAAAACCAAGGAGAGGTGGAGACTTTAGGAAAAAACTGTTAGCACGCGAAGCGTGGTGGATATTTAAACTTGGTACCAGGTGTCCGTATGGTTTGAATAAAAGATATGACCTCATAACCCAGTATTAGTATATTATCAAACAGATAGCTATGTTGGTTTCAACTATGATTAAAGTTTTTTAGCTATTTTACGTACTTGCCAGCCCGACCATGTGACGTAGTGTCATGTGATAGTGGGTTGGGCTTTATTAAGCTGTGATTTTCATTGTAACCTAGTGCCATGATTAAGGAGCCTCGGCTCTGAAACGCGTCGGCCAGATGCGATCTATTTGATATATATTTGTGCTCTTTAAACCTTAATAAACGCTGAACCCTTTTTCTACCTGAATACGAGTGCCGTGTCGCTGGATCTCTCTTCTACTATTACCCCATATTTATGTAACATGGCTGGTCCATTGTAAACCAAGCACTTGTCACCCTTTGTTTCACCCATACACCCTAATAGATTGTAAGCTCTTGCGAGCAGGGCCCTCACACCTCGTGTCTCATTTGTCAGTAGCTTTTTTATAATGTAATGTCTGGTTTGTCTGTGCTTATTCCCTCTATATTGTAAAGTGCTGCGGAATATGTTGGCGCTATATAAATAAAAATTATTATTATTATTATTATTATGGTGTGCAAAAAGTACTATTGCACATGTCCAACATTAAACAGTTGGACATGTGCAGTCTTAAGTTAAGAGATGGTTTCATTTAGTTCATTTAAAAAAAAAAAAAAAACAAGAAATGTTATGTTCATTCTGAAATTTTAACCAAAAGCCAAATATCCGTAACTTTTTGTGAGCTTTCGATTACATTTTTTTCTCTTCATCTTTACCCTTAAAAAAATGGAAAAACTTAGACTACCAAGCTTTTTTAGCCTTTTCAAAAAGTGTGCACGCAACACTATGTGTTTTTTGCATGTAAATAATTGTGAAAAACACTATTTAAATCCTTTATTGCCAAGAAAAAGTAAGAAAAGAAACTTATGCAAATGTATGCACTTAAGTTAAATGCATACTTTTTAAAAGATAGAAAACTATATATAACCTGTACAGGTTTTAGGTAACTTAAAATGTACCCAATTAATATACATATATTAAAAGGAGGGGAAAAAAAAAACATAATGTCATTGGGGCTTTTTTTTCCACTTATATAGCTTGTGTGTGAACCTATATGCTTTAACAGGATTTATGGAAAATGCTGTATTAGTTTCATTAATTGATATTATTTAATTCAAAATTAATTTTAGATTATATTAACCCTTCCTGTCTCCCCAGAGCCATAACTTTTTTACTTTTCTACCTACATAGATGTATGGGGGCTTTATTTTGCGGGACAAGATGTAATTTCTAATACAGTTATTCATATTACAATAGAATATACTGGGAAACTGCAAAAAAAATTCTATGTGGGGCAAGGGGATGATTTGAACTTTATAGTTTTTTTTTATTTTTTTTTACACTTTAAAGCATTGCTTGTTTGTCTTTTTTTTTAACTTTAACTTTGAGTCACCCGAGGGTGCTTCAACACTAGGTGGTGCGATCATTTATACAGCATAATGCATTGTATATACAATGCATTAGGGTGTACAAATGTAAAATAAGGAGGATGTTGGTAGGGGGGAGGAGTATGGGGTTTCTTGCGGCAGCGGCCGACTGCGCCCGCCCATTGTCCGTGGCAAACCCCCGCACCTCCAGATTCATCTGTACCAGCAGAGGGGGAGTATGGGGTGAACTTGACAATGCCCGGAGCAACTAACCTCACCTCCACGTTCCCCTGGTTTCCTCAGGTCCTTTTTGTATTGCAGGGAGAGGTGTGGGACTCTGTAGTGATCGGGTGGTGCACCGGAATCAATAACAGCAGACGACACAATTATTCTGGGTAACTTCAGGCTTTACTCACGGTATATTTCTTCTAGGCGTTACATAGTTATGAAACAAGGCACATGTCACTTAAACACATTTTAGATCCTCTTTCTCTGGACACTTGGCAACTCTCTCAAACCCTTTCTGGTTCTGACCAAGTCCAGCTGTGTAAGGTGCTGGCACTGGCGCTGACCCCCTTCCCAGCCCAGCTGTGCAAGATGCTGGCTCCTGGTGACACAGGATACACTTTGTCCACTCAATGGGTCCCTTGACTCTTCCGGCAGCCCCCCAAACTGTCCACTTGTAATTCTGGGTTGACTGACTATCTTCAGAGTCCACTCTGTCTGGATCTCCACTCTCTGTGTCAGTGCCTGCTCAATCTCAGGTATAGCAGTGAGTCAGGCTGCTCTCTTCTGTCTCGGCCTTCCCTGTCTGTTGGCGCCTGGATAGACAAGGGTCCCCTTAACTTGTTGCTTTCAACTAGAACTATTTACACTGAACATGCTTATACTCCTAACCGCTAAGGGGCTGGCAGCCTCTCTCTTATAACTGTCTTCCTGCCCTCCAGCTCCACCCCCTTTAGCTCTCCTGATTGGCTGCTCGCCCTAAGTCCCAACTATCAATCTGACTGACTTTCAACTGGCAACTCTCTCACCAACTGCAACTTCCTCCTCAAGTATGCCATCCTACTCCCTGGTTTCCCATGACAACCCACTGCTATCAACATGCCAACACAAGTATAACCCCTTAAACAAAGATGGCTGTTTTATTACTTCCTGTCTGGGAAGGAAGCAGTAAATCATAAAATATGGCAGTGATGGAAGCCTACACAAGGCTTCACTGATCGGGACACAGCAATCTCGCCACTGATGACCCGATCAGAGTGAGAAATGGTGCGCTGCATCATTTCTCATTGATTTAGATGCTCCTCTCATGCTGTAACCGCAAGTGTTAGCTGCAATTAGCAGCTAACACCTTGGGGTACAAAATTTCCCTTTAAACCCACTATAACGTACTTTAAAACACCCAATGTCGGAAAGGGGATTCTTTTTTAAATAATTTTTTGGGGAGATTATTTTATTTTTTTTGGGGATATTTTATAATTTAATTTTTTATTTTATATCTTTTGGATTTTATTATTTAAATTTATGAAATTTTAAATTTTGATTATTTTTGATAATTATCTTTAAATTATTTGTTATTTTTTTAACTGGTATAAGTTGACAAAAAAGGGAACATTTTTTTTGGGCCATAAGGGCAAATCTTTTTTCCATATGACCTCCCTAGGTCAGGCAGCCCACTTTTTAACTTGGCCTGGCTTTTTGGGGAAGTATGCATCTCATTTTGCCGTCCCACATTCGAAATATGGGCCCAAAAAATTACTAATGTGGGGGGACACGCCCCCAGATTGCCCCCCATGGGTTTGGCCCCTTACAAAGGTTGGGGTTTTGGGTTCCCGAATGACACACCCTACATAGGAAAAAAAGGCAGAACACGACTTTTGGGGTTTCATTTCTCACCAAAAGGGGGTGAAAATTAAACCCCTTTTTTACTTTTCAGACATATTTTTTTTTTTTTTTTTTTTTAAAAGCAAAAAAATTTAATGTATAATACAAATGCCTTCCTTTTTTTAGGTTTTTTTTTTTGTTTTTTTTTTTACATTTTTGACAGAAATGCTAAGTTACCATAGAAAGCTAAGGTGGAAAGAGAACACATAATCACAAATTTAGGAAAATTTGTGTGCTTTCCTACAAAGTGTTGAATCTGGTGCACGGTGTGCCAACGTGCTCACTTTTGTTGCATCTAATGCCAGAAAAGTGAAACTGACCCGTTGATACATGTCGCCCTAAATGTTAAAAAGTAAAAAAAACTTAACACAAGCTGCCTCCGTTCTAAGGTGTTTTCTTATCACTCCCTCTCTAAAAACTTCATGTCCTTTATTAATGTGTTGCTTCACATGTGAAACTTGATGAACCTTTTTTTTTTTTTTTTACCAAACTATCTAACTGACTTCAGGGGTCATATACCATACACACAGACAGAGTCCACTAAGAACAGTAATTGGATGCAGTATAATGTTATTAGCGGGAGAGCAGTGATGGTGCTGGAATGGCCGCATCTTCACAGTTTTGACCAGCAGGCAATTTTTTAATCCCTTACCCACATTTGACATCCAGGAACATCATAATGCTAGCATGGAGCTTGTTCACTCTTTGAGCACGCTTCATAGGTGGCAGGTATCGACTGTTGATTACAACACAATCCCTTCTCTCAATCACTTCCTTACAAGGAGAATACAGGGTGCTGAGTGGATGCTATGGAAGCCAACAAAGGCTGCATTAAGGGTGTACAAGTGACTGAGTCTAGTAGTGGTCAGGTATCCTAAGGGACGAATAGTACTACTGTAAAAATAAAAAATAAAAAATCTTTTGTCAAATAGCCTATATGGTTAAAACATCTGCTTTTGGCAGATGACAGTGCCTGTTTGCATAACTAGCATGATTGTTCTGTCACCTTTCAATTTCTCGCAATTGTCATTGTTGCAATTTTGCTTGAGACTCAGAAACCCCAGCGCTCCATCTTGATTACAGGTTAGTGTGATGATGTCATCACATCAGTCTGTATAAGTTGAAGCGAGACCGGGCGGGGCACGGTACAGGTGGTGGAGACAGCAAGGCAGAGTGGGTCCCTAAAATAAACTCCTCTGGTGGGCCCTGGGCACCCCACTCTGACACTGCCTTGATGCGATATGGGTGCCCAGTGGAAAGGCCGTCAGGCTTAGAATCTAGTAGAAAATCCACAGCACACTTTAAGAAATATGATTATCAGCTCTCCTTATACAGAAATATGCAACATATTTCTTTGAAGCATCATCAAAGATTATCACTTTGAGAATGAATGTAATGAATGCCATACATGCAATATAATCATCTTGTATTTGCAAGGAATTTTTTATTTTTTTGTCATTCGTCAGTTATCTTAAATGGATTCTTCAGGAAAAGAATAAAAATAAATACATAAACTACATATCATAATAAAGAAATGCCTAAATACCTTTAATTAGAAATGTCTGCTCGGTTTGTCTAGGGGTTAATCATTACAGCAGAAAAAAATAGCTGCCGGGCTCCTTCTTTTGCAAAAACCTGTCCAGAAATGTAGAGTACAGCAGTAGGGCAAACTTTGATTTACTTCCTGGTTAGGCTGACTGACATCACTGAGCATGTGTGCTATAGTCAGCCTGAGAACATTGGGGGGTGAGGGATGGCTGTGCAGTGTAGAACGAAAACTGTTTAAAATAAAAGTACAATACATACTGTATAACTGTATAGTTATACAGTATGCATGTATACATTGCTATATATAAATACATTTGGTGTGGATATAGAATGTATTGTTCAGCTGGAAGGAAGCTGATATTGTGGGACATATAGTTTTCAGAGACACGCCTAGCAACTGTAGCTCTGTCCACTAGACCGATGAGGAGAAAAATCCAACATGGCGATGTTAGCAATATAACAGTGTTTGTAAGCAGTTCACACATTGTATTGTGACATACAGTATATCTACTGCTTAGCTTTAGCTTTCCTTCATTATATGTTCTGATTTTTTTGGTTTCTCACACAACCCCTTTAATTGTAATCAATAGTAGTACTTTAAACTTCACATTAAATTATATTTAATGCAATCTGGGTCAGCTTATTCAGTAATCATTCTGTATGTGTAATTTAAAGATAGCTTACAGATTACGTAAACTTCTTTTTCCCTTTAACTTATTTTTCTTTTGAAATCCATAGCAAATATGTAGTAGAAAGCGTTTTTAATTTCAGTGTTGTACCCTTAACTAATCAGTGTTAATTAGATTAGACTAAATATACAAGCACTGGTGTCACACTTTCACAGATTAAACGCCCGTTTGTTCATTATGTCTAATCATTATTCAGCAAACCAGTGCTCAGATGTCCCTTTTTTAAAGTTTATTCTATGCTTCTGGGAATCTGATCTAAAGTTTCTACGATATCTTTCTTGTTATCCAGCCTTATTTCCTGGCACCCTATATCCTGCCGGAGGCTCTGTTGCACTTGGAGAAATAACATCCTTTTTGATACTTTTTGTTACAAAGAAATTGGAAAGGTAGTTTACACAGGGAATGCTAAAGTATGACTAGGAAAGTAATTATAAGTGGCAGCCACCAATTGTTGCCTACTGTTTCAAATAGAGGTCTGATGAACACAACCCTTTATTTTAATATTTGGCAAAGAAGGATAATAATTTCCAACTTCTAGTTTTCAATATCCTAAATGTTTTTAAAGCTTTAACATCATTTAAGGTTGTTCAGCTGCAGTATTGTCTTTTGACGTCGTTGCAGAATAGGAGTTTTGCGGCTGCCAGTGCCGCAGCTGTGCTAGGAACAAAGCTGTATTTCACAGCTCTGTTCCTGAAGCAGCCTTTGTGAGTGCCAGGAAGTGGGGGAAACTTCCACTCCTCGGCACTTAACCCTTTGATTACCATGGTCAGTGACCACAGCATAATCATAGGGTATTCCCCTGCTCTATCAGGTGATCGGGGCACCCGGTGACCCAATGGAGTCACGGGGATCATCTCCACAGTCAGCCCTAGGGACCTAGAGTAGACCCAGGGCTGTCCGTGTAATAAGCCAACGATCAGGGCACACTGTGTGCTGCCCTGACTATTGCCTGTGTCTCTGACATAGATTATAATGTCTGACATAGATTATAATGTATTAGCAAATATGAATATGCTAATACATTGCTAAATCTAAAAAATGTGCAATAGTTATCTCTTTATGGACTACACAAAAGGAAAAACAATATAAAAAACTGTAGAAAAAAGTAAATAAAATAAATAATAAAAAAATGATAAAAAGTTATTGTGCATAAATTACACAAAAAAAAAACCTACACATATTAGGTATATACACAACCATAATAATCTGTAGAATTAATAGAAAAGGTTATTTAGAGTGATACTTGAATGGTGTAAAAAAATAATTACAAACCCCCCCAAAAATAAATAAATAATAAGTAATTTATTTGTAAACTTAAACTAAACCCATCAAAAATACAACTTCTCCCACACATAATGAGCCCCCATACAACTGCATCACTTAAAAGATAAAAAATTTATGACTGTTGAAATGCAATGAGTAGGGATGAGCGATTATAATCGACAAAGTTGAAATCGGCACAATTTTTTAGGCTGATCGCAAATTTCCGATATTTTAGGTGGCAATCTTACAGATAATTTATTACTATTGCGCCATTTTCAGCATTTACTGTCATTTTGGCGGCCAGCAAATCAGCTTAGAGCATAGAGCAGGGTAAGCTGGGTGTGCCGTGCCATGACTGTGATGTGTATGGTTGTCATTGGCTGGAAAAATCACATGGCCTCGTTTTGCATACACCAGAATTTTCTGTTCAGCATCAGTCTTTCAGTGTCTAACATTAGAGCAAGACTCAATCCAGCTCAGCTAAGAGACACAGTTCTTATCTTTATTCATGCAGACAACTATGCTATTAGCTGTGAACATTAGAAAATAGGTAGATTAGAGAATTTCAGTTCTTATTTAGTTAGACAGAGACTTTTAAAGAAGCATCTAGCGCTGTCCAGCCGCAGGGAGAGGGGGGGGGGCAGACGGATAGACAGACAGACAGACTTTGGAAAAGAGAATGCATATTGTGTAGCCCAGATTCTGCTTTGAACCTGCATTGTAATGGCATTTTTTTACCACTTTTTGGCCAGGACACCTCGCACCTGAAGTGAAATTGTACCTTTTATTTTGTGAGTCCCAGTTTTTTTCAAATAGCCACGTTGTACACAAATTTTGATACAGAAATTTTCTAGTAACTTTTCTCATTTGTCATTGCTGCAAAAAACTCAATTTCTCATCCGTTTAACTTTTAAATAGCTGTATTGCACTTTGGTGCACCCCAGATTTTTTTTTCACAAATAGCTACGTTGTATGCAAATTTTGATACAGAAATTTTCTAGTAACATTCTCGTGTGTCATTGCTGAAAAAACGCAATTTCTCATCTGTGTAACTTTTAAATAGCTGTATTGTATGTGGTGCGGCCCAGTTTTTTTCAAAGAGCCACCTTGTACTTAAATTTGGATACAGAAATTTTGTAGTAACTGTTGGTGTATTTTAATTGTGCAAAAAACACCCTTTGTTATCCGTATAACTTTTAAATAGCAGTATTGCACGTGGTACGGCCCAGTTTTGTTCAAAGAGCCACCTTGTACTTAAATTTGGATACAGAAATTTTGTAGTAACTGTTGGTGTATTTCATTGGTGCAAAAACCACCAGAAAGATGAGGAAGATCAGTTTGCTAGTGCCCCTCGAACCAGAGGCTTTGGAAATCAAGGCTCCATCTCTCACATGAGTGCTTGGATGCTGCATTTCCTCCAACATGATCCTTGCATTAAGGCCATAAAACTGAACAACAGTTACTGGGTGGCCACCCTTCTCGATCTCCGTTACAATACAAAACTCAGCACTTTCCTTCCACCCACCCAAATAGAGAGTAAAATGCAGGAAATGGAGACCTTGCTGATTGATCAACTGGAGACATCTGTTGCGTCTGATTCACGTTCTTCAAATGTCACGGTGGAACAACATCAGCGACGTGACAGCAGTAGAGTGCCAAGTAGCCATAGCGGCAGCAGCAGGCAAGGTGGCAGAAGCCTAATGGGTGACCTCTGGCAATCTTTATTTACCACCTCACCAACGCATGCAATGCAGGGCACACATACAACACACAGAGACCGGCTTAAGATCATGGTGCATGACTATCTGAGTCTCAACATCGATGTTTTTGGATATGTTCCGGACCCAATCGACTTCTGGGTATCCAAAATGGATGAATGACCTGAGCTCGCTCGCCACGCCATAGAGGTGTTGTCCTGCCCAGCAGCCAGCGTCACATCTGAGCGTACCTTCAGCACAGCTGGAAGAGTCATTACATACAAACGCATCCGGCTTTCCACAGATAATGTTGATCGTTTGACTTTCATCAAGATGAATCAGGCATGGATCTCTAATGATGTTGTGACCCCAATTGCCGAGGTCACCGGTTAGTTGCCGGTCTACTTCACATTCCTCTTCAAACAGAAATGGTCCTCTTGAATTTTTTTTTTTAAATGATTATTTCTTACTATAATTTTTATTCTCAGTTCCCAAAAGGTCATTTTGCTGGTTTTGCGGTGAGGAGACTCTAAAAGACACCAATTGTACACGGTTTCATGAAAAAAAACGTATTCCATTTACTCACCATCTTTAAAATTTTTCGCACTGTCAATGGTTTTGGGGTCATGGTGCTGTGAGATAATCAAAGTTCTTTGGAACAGAAATGTGGCTTCTAAGTGGCATTTCTCACTCCAAATTTTAAACAGTGGCTGAGAAGTAATTTTTATAATTTTTTGGGTCATGCTGCTGTAAAATGCAGCAATACTACAGGTCCTAGTCTAAAAAATTTGGTTTCTAACAGACATTTGTTCTTCACAATTGTCAAGAGTGGATGAAGGGTCATGTTTTGAATTTTTGGGGGCATGTTGCTGTGAAATACAGCTATACTACAGGTCCTATTGTAAAAAATGTGATTTCTAACAGACATTTGTTCTTCACAATTGTCAACAGTGGATGAAGGGTCATGTTTTGGATTTTATGGGGCATGGTGCTGTCAAAAACAGGAATAGGTAGGACACTGTTAATGGACATATATTGGAACATGACTTGTTTTTGCAAGATCTTTAACATAGCTAGCAATCCCTGTAATGAGACAACCCGTTTAATACAATTAAGAAAAAAGAGAAACAAAGAGGTGGTGGGATTCCATCCTATTTTAAAAATTTGTTTTCTAGAATTAAACTACTAAAAAAATTGCATGTACAAAATAGCTGATACAAATATTCCTCTGAATTGTACAAGGGAGGTACATGAAGACTTGAACAGATGTAGGTTATTCTGAGGACATGGTGTATGGAGCATATTCGCCACCCCAAGAACAGAGGCAATTTCCTCCAACACGTTGAGTAAAACGAGAAAAAGAATGCCAAGAAAAAGGACACCTGTGTGGAATAGGCGTCAACCACCAGCATTTCCAAGTGAAGCTCAATTGGTCCGCACTCATACAGAGGGGCAAGCGTTCTCATAGAGGCAGAAATTTCTCAAGTGCTACCCAGGTCTTGACTGTGTACTGAGGAAGGCTGGAGGTCTTAGCTCACACTTCCACACTCTGCTTCAGCATGACTGTTTTCGT
The DNA here is from genome assembly GCA_025379985.1 of Phyllomedusa bahiana. Classification (NCBI taxonomy): domain Eukaryota; kingdom Metazoa; phylum Chordata; class Amphibia; order Anura; family Hylidae; genus Phyllomedusa; species Phyllomedusa bahiana. The sequence continues at coordinate 13,246 of JAODAL010067173.1, forward strand.
TGCTGCGTCATAAGGGAATTTTTGCCATGTTAATGGATGACGGATACCAGCCTGGGCTCTTACCGCACCCACTGTAACTCGGGCTTTGCTAGCTGAACCTGCATGTTAATAGATGACAGACGCCAGCCCTTGCTCTCACCATACCCACTGTAAGTCCGGCCCTGCCAGCTGAACCTGCGTGATCCACGTTTACAGCCTCCCCCGCCTTGATCAATAATTTCCTTCAACCCACTTGACAGTAGAATGCAGGATTTTCAGACAGGCCTCGTTGACCTAATGGGGACATCTGTTTCGTTCGCTTGACATTCTAATGTCATGGTGGAACAATGTCACCACTAGAAAGCTAAACTCTTTTCCAGCAAGCATTGACAATGGAGTGATGTCTGAACTTTAGCTTTACACTCTATCTTGCAATAAAGTTGAAGAAATAGAAAAACATGCACTTACTGTGTTATAACAGCATGCAAACACAAAATATTATACAAGACAATGCAGACATGAACATGTAATAATATATAGTAGCATACAGCACAGAGATATGTGTAGATATACATGCAGACATAACCACATGGAGGGTACAGTTCTGTCCTATTTGTTTATGGGTCTAACCATAAACTGTAATAACAGCTAGGGACACATAACGTATTATTATGCATCACTGAACAATCTGTAGCCCTAGATGGCAATTTTAACATACCAGCGATGCTACTGTAGGCTTGGATGTGAGAGGATGGTGAACATATCTTTGCTCTGTATGTATCTTGAAGAAAATTGTTTCTAAGGGGAACATTGTGATGTCAGCAGGTCCGGTTAATGGAATACATTTAGGAGTGTATGTTAGCTAACAGTAAAGATAAACAGCCATTAGATGAAGCTGCAACTGAAACACAGAAATACTTTATACGAATATAAGAAATTTTGCACTATGGCATGACACTGGCAGTACGTCTCTCAGTGGCTGTTCGATTACCAGAGAAAGTAGCAGTAATCAAATGTTAAACACATAGCAATGTCAATTACTTCATCTTTATTGGTAATGCTTTCATTTAGAAGGTTGCCAAAGCTATTACAAAATGGAACCAACAACAGTAGATCTGTCATTAGATTTATCACATATCTCCTCTGGTCTGTGTATAAAAGAAAGGCAAAAATAAAATGGTCTCATTGTTTTGTTGATCAGCATGCCCCACTGCCAAGAGTGATGCTAGAATGATTGTTACAGTAGCGAACCGAACCCTTGATTTGCTATAGAACAACTTACTTAATCAGACAGAACATTCACTTTGACAATAAGCTAATAGAACAAATAATAAAGATGTTAGGCCTGAAGTATCAATTGCATGTCCTAATAAACCACATGCTAATGAGTGGATGGTCTGCTCAAAACCATAAGACCTACACTTTTAGAGAAACATGACATCTATCCTTTAGAAATATTGTTTATGAGACCCCCAGCACAGGTTCAACTTTCACTTATAACCATAATGACCTGAAAGTAGGGCTAGAAGCAATGATAGACTATACATCTAAGCTTAATGCTTTCTCTATCACCTTTCTTAGGAACACTGGCGGTGAGCTTTAATCTATCTTACTTTGTTTATTCTACAATATGTTAGGGCTTTAAACCTTCAGTGAAGATTGAAGTTATTGTTTTAGAAATTTAGTCAGCTTCTCACTGAGTCAATGTTCCCTCCCTTCCTCACTTCCCATTTTCCGTGACCAAGCACATTTTTGTTTTATTTTTTTTAATGCTTTAACAAATTATCATGCTTGGTTATTCTACTGTTCTACTTTTGCATTTTTTATCATGCTACGTAAGAAATAATTTTTATGTAATTCACACATTAGTTTTTTTCTCTTAACAATAAAAGGGAAATATGTTTATTTCATTTATTTATTTCATTTTTTTTAGTAGCACAAAGTGACACAAATATAATTTTGCCACTTTTCCATTATGGATGTTTTCATAATGTATACAGTATATCTTTTTTGTGGCTGAAAGGTATTTTACATATTGTGTCCCCTATAAGGTCAGAAAAAGATCTCATGGGGGCATTTTAACATAACAGGTTTTTTTCTCCTGATTTCCCCTGTAGATTGAGCTGATAAGTAAGCATCCATTACAGGACAAATACAGCCTCTAGTACTGACGGCAGAACTGTTCTGGTCTCATTAAAACCAGCAGCTAATGTAGTATTTTAGCCCAGGCAATCACAAAACAAACAGTTAAGGAGCATGAAGCTTGAAAGCTTCATGTTGATCTGTATAAACAGTGCTCATTAAGCACCATAAATACAGTTATTAGGAAGGCAGGGACAGTAAAACACTGTATCTGGCTTCACACTTCAGATCCTGTCTCTACTTTCATAGCTGCACAATCACTGTGCAGCTGTGAACTCTTCAAGGATGTTTCAGGACATCCTTGCAAAGTTATATGCCGAGCCACCAGACATTTAGGACGATATGTATGAACGGGGCTGCACCAGATATCTGGCATCTTTACAGCCCAATATCAGACATAGCCCCGTTAATACATTTTTAAATCTCCCGCCTGCCATTATTGGGCTCATTACATAGCACCTGTGGCGCTTTGATATGCGCCCGATCTCGGGGGACGTGCTGGAGGTGGGGCGCATTAGAACTGTAGTGAAGCTATATATTTATAGCTTCGCTACTGCACTTCTAGGCACATTACAGTTGGAACAGGTATACCACTTTCAAAGTGGTATACCTGAGCCCGAGCTGTCGCCCTAGCGCTAGAATGTGCCTGATTTATGACCCGCTGTAGACCAGGTTCATAAATCTGTTAGGCGCATGAAATTTGGCATGTTTACGCCAAATTTCATACATGTCGCCTTTAAAGTTAAAGGGCATTTACCAACCAGTTAAAGTGATCAAATATTAATGTTGTATATTTTTTAACATGATTTATCAGAATATATTCCCGCATATCATCAACCATATAATCTTGCTCTTGAATTTAATATGTTACTTCTGTATTTCAAGTAAATTCTGCAGTGTGACTGCTTTAAAAATAATTTGAAATCCCATTTTGAGAAAACTCTGTATCTTTATTTTTCCATGAGTATGCATCCAATCTATTGGCCTGAAGGCGATGTTTGTCGTACAATAACGCTGTAAACTCTAATTGTGTTATCACTCTACATTACACAGTATCTGTTATGTGACCATTTCAATTTGTTGAGTCATCAGAAAACTATACTGTATATGTATCATACAAAAATTGTGTTTCTCATACTTCAACCTCATCATTTCAGTAGTAACGTGTTTTACTCTTAAACACTATGGCATTTTAGCAGAAACATACCATAAAATAGAACCAGGCATACAAAGAAGTGTACCAGCCCAAGCAGAGGAGTACTATGCATGGATTCTTCCCACCCAGCACAGATTATGTGACAGGTATATTCATATAGGAGAGATACCTGTCAGTTAAAGAAGAACTATTGGTTTTGAGAAGAACAGAAAAAGGGACAAGCAATTACATTTTAAGACTTTTCCAAATGTGAAGGGCCAATCACTTTTCTTTTCTTAATTATTATAGGGATACAGGTTTTAATTTCATTTTAGCAGTTAAAGGTCAAAATCTGAGACCCTCTTCTTGAAAGCTTTCAACTATGAGGATAGGATCTGATTCTATACAGAATTGTAATAATAAAATGCACAGATTTAGCCAATATTCTAGGTCTGCTTCCATAAAACATAAGAGGAAAATCAAATCAATTCCCACAAAGTTTGCCAAAAATGAATTACAAACATGCTGAATTAATTATTTAAAACAATACAATTGTGATCAAAATGTGAGTCAGCAAAAGAAATTCCTTATCTCCCACCAAAAACCTGGACTTTACATAGTAAAAAACAAGGTTTTATATTTTATTCTCCTATTTCTTCATAAAATTTACCTGAAATTGATGCCTTTAAATTGGAGTACTACCAGTGTCAAGATGATTAAATCAGGTGTGGAAATTCTCTTTATTCCTCTCCTTATCCAATTAAATACCTCCTCCGAATTATATTATTATTATTGCTGCCGGCAGCCAGAGCTCGAGAAACATGACCGACACCTTCCGTTTCGGAAAATGGAATCTGAAGTTTTTAAACAAAGTAAAATACATTCCAATAGAACTTTTTAATCCAAAAAATTTACA
>JAODAL010067174.1:0-17417 GCA_025379985.1 Phyllomedusa bahiana
GAAATCTTCTTTACTGGAACATCATATCAATTGGGCCTATACACATGGACGACATCCCACCGCGCCATCTGAATCAGAAGCTTCTGATGTAGAGCCAAAACTGACATTCTTAGTTCTTTTCTGTGTCTCCCATGGAACTTTTTCAGGATAGAGTGAATTTTGAAGTATGTGAAGCATATATCATAGACATGTCCCAAAGAATAATCCTTATTGTCCTGTTGAAATTTGGTTTTCTTAATTTTAACAATGTCATCTTCCAAGGATTTTAAAATTATTTCGCATTTGACATTGAGATCTGTGTATTGTTGCAAATGAGAAAATTCCGTTAATGAGGCTTGAACAGTTTCTGATTTCCAATTTTAAAGATTCTAATTTTTCCTGTTCATGCTTAATAATCAGATTCATAAGTTGTAAGGAACAATCTGTTAGAATCCCATTCCATTCTGATAGGGGGTGATCGTAGGAGGGTTCTCCTTAACCAGGAGGCTTTCTGGATCTGGCAATTGGAATTACGGCATCCAAAAGGCATGAATTATAAAAACTATTTGCTATATCTGTGTTAATCAATAATGGACAATAGACATTAATAATATTTTTTTTTCTCATTATATTTATCCACACATCCATTTTTATGTTTGAATTTTTTTTTTCCCCTTTTTTTTTTTTCCCTTCGTCTCTACATCTTTGTACACACTCATTTTCATGTTTTTTTTTTTTTTTTTTTCATTTTTATTCACACATTCATTTTTGTTTATTTTTTTTTCCTTTCCTTTTTTTTTTTCTCTACATCTTTTTACACACTCATTTTCATGTAAGTTTTTTTTTCTCCCCCTTTTTTTTCTCCATTGCATTTACTCATACACTCATTTTCACGTTCAATTTTTTTCTTATTTCCATTTTTTTTTTCCTTTCCCCATTCACCTTTATTCACACTCATGTTTACGTTCCTTTTTTATTTTATTTTTTTTTATTTTTTTTTTTGCAAGGAGACTTTTTCATGAATGTTTTGCCTGTGTCTTTAAATATGTTCTAAAAAAAACGCATGTTATTTGCATCATGTCACATGATATGTGTTCTGACACGTCATTGGTTTTGATTTCTTTTAAATATGTTTATTGAGTGTCTGATTTTTAAGGCATGATTAAGGGTGCTTACACTAAACGCGTTGACTCTGTCTGTCGTGTCTGGATTTTAATGATTTGATACAATAAAGAAGATTATTTTATTTATCCAACGGTGCTGGATCTTTTCCGCCATCCATGCGGACTTCTTGTCTCTAGTTCACAGACTGGTGCCTCCCAGCCAGACCCGTGCACCTGCTGGCTGTCCACAATCAATTATTCATTCTGGTGAGCTGGACTTTGTGTTTCTTGACCTGTAGTATAGCTGCATTTTACAGCAACATGCCCCCCAAAAATTCAAAACATGACCCTTGAGCCACTCTTGACAATTATGAAGAACAAATGTCTGTTAGAAACCACATTTTTTTTTTATAATAGGACCTGTAGTATTGCTGCATTTCCAATCAGCATGACCCCAAAAATTATAAAAATTACTTCTCAGCCACTGTTAAAAATTGTGAGGGAGAAATGCCACTTAGAAGCCACATTTCTGTTTCAAAGGACCATGATTATAGCTGTATCTCACAGCAACATGACCCCAAAAAATTATAAATATGACTTCTCAGACACTTTTAAAAATTGTGAGGGAGAAATGCCACTTAGAAGCCACATTTCTGTTCCAAAGGACCATGATTGTAGCTGTATCTCACAGCAACATGACCCCAAAACCATTGACAATGCGAAACATTCTAAAGATAAAGTGACTAAATGGAATACGGTTTTGTCATGAAACATGGGTGTCTGTTATAGTCTCCACACCGCAAAATCAGCAAAATGATCTTTTGGGAACGGAGAATAAAAATTGCAGTAAGAAATTATCTTTTTTTTAAAAAAAAGTTTTCAAGAGGACCATTTATTTTGGAAGAGGAATGTGAAGTAGACCGGCAACTAATCGGTGACCTCGGCAATTGGGGCCACAACATCATCAGAGAACCATGCCTGATTCATATTGATGAAAGTCAAATGATCAACATTATCTGTGGAAAGCCGGATGCGTTGGTCTGTAATGACTCCTCCAGCTGTGCTGAAGGTCCGCTCAGATATGACTCTGGCTGCTGGGCAGGACAACACCTCTATGGCGTGGCGAGCGAGCTTGGGCCATTCATCCATTTTGGATACCCAGAAGTCTATTTTGTCCGGAACACATACAAAAACATTGGTGTTGAGACACAGATAGTCATGCACCATGATCTTAAGCCGGTCTCTGTGTGTTGTATGTGTGCCCTGCATTACATGCGTTGGCGAGGTGGTAAATAAAGATTGCCAGAGGTCGCCCATTAGGCTTCTGCCACATTGCCTGCTGCTGCTACTGCCGCTACAGCTACTTGACACTCTACTGCTGTCACGTCGCTGACGTTGTTCCACCATGACATTTGAAGAACGTGAAGCAGATGCAACAGAGGTCTCCATTTGATCAATCAGCAAGGTCTCCATTTCCTGCATTTTACTCTCTATTTGGGTGGGTGGAAGGAAAGTGCTGAGATTGGTTTTGTACCGGGAATCCAGGAGGGTGGCCACCCAGTAACTGTTGTTCATTTTGATGGCCTTAATGCGAGGATCATGTTGGAGGAAATGGAGCATCCAAGCACTCATGTGAGAGATGGAGCCTTGATTTCCCAAGCCTCTGGGTCGAGGGGCACTAGCAAACTGATCTTCCTCATCATTTCTCCTCCGTCTCAAATTAGCGCCAACCTCTTTCCAAGGCAAGGACATCGGTAACGTCGGTGTTCAGGAATACCTCATTCTCCTCCTCCTCCGGCACAGCTTCAACACAGCCCTGACTTGCCTCAGATGATGCACCCTGAGAGCTGAGGCGCCGCCTTGCTCTAGCCTGGACCCTGAACCACTTCCTAATGAAGACCCCACTGTCACTGGTAGGACCTGATGTTTCAGAGTGTCCAACAAATGTTTTAGAACTAAGATCACCACAATGCTCACGCTGACAAGGGCATTGTCCGCAATGACCATTTTGGTGGCTTCTTCAAAACTGGCAAGGATGGTGCAGAGCTCTTTCACCTGCCTCCACTCTCGGTGGCTCAACACCCCGAGGTCCGCACCACTGCTTGTCAGGCCATGTGTCACTTCGTACTGCGTAATGGATTGCGCTGCTGCCACAATCGCTGGAGCATGTGGAGGGTGGAATTCCAGTGTGTTGCCACGTCAACAATGAGACGGTTGATGGGGAGGCCGAGCTGACGCTGCAACGCAGCCAGGCGGGACGAAGCAGGGTGCGAACGGCGGAAGTGCGAACACAGACCTTGAGCATTCCTCAGCGAGCAGTCCAGACCCGGGTAGCGCTTTAGAAATTTCTGGACAACAAAGTTCATGACATGCGCCAGGCAAGGGATGTGCTCCAACCTACCGATCTTAAGGGCGGCCAGCAGATTTCGACCGTTATCGCACACCACCTTGCCTGGCACAAGGTTCTTGTCACCCAGCCAGCGCTGTGTGTAGATGGTATCAAAGACAGATTAATTTCAACACGGCCTGGTTTCTCTGGGCACGTGATGCCACCAGAGGACCTTGGAGGAAAGAACCCTGCACTATCCCTGCAGTTTTGAAGAGCGTGTGCTGAGCCTGAGAGCCACTGTCACCACCAGAGTCATCCACCCAGCTCACCCAGTGAGTTGTCACAGAGATATAGCGGCCTTGGCCGTGTTTACTAGTCCATGTGTCGGTGATCAGATGGACTATGCCGGACACAGATGCAGACAACGCGCTTGAAATTTTAGATGACACGTGGCTGGCCAGTGCAGGGACGGCTTTTCTGGCAAAGAATTTCCTGCTCGGCATCTGGTAATGGGGGCAGGCAAGGGACATGACGTGGCGGAACCCATCTGTGTCCACCAGACGGAAAGGCAACATTTCCAAGGCCAAAATCCTGGCAATGCCGACATTCCGGCTTTTGGCTTTGGGATGGTTTGGGTTAAAGTGTTTCTTCTGCTCCCAATCCTGGAAGACAGAAGTCTGACTGCTAGACTGGCCGCTGTACGGCGTGCAGGTCGTCAAACTGGTGGAAGGAGAATGGGTAGGATGGGTCTCTGGTGGTGCTGGTGGTACTCGGGCGACGGTGGAGGCTGAAGCGGAGGCTGATCCCTGATCACGACTCTGAGAGACATGGGCAGCTGAGGAACGCTTGGTGGTTGCAGAGTAGGAGGAGGTGGAGACAGAGGGTGTGAAAGTGGTTGGAAGCCCGGCATCGGTGTGGCCTTTTTTGGCCAAGTGTTGCCTCCATTTCAACTCATGCATTCGCTGCATGTGACTAGACATGTTGGTGGTGGTTAAACACCTAAGATTCTTGCCTCTACTGATGCGTTTACGGCAAAGACGGCATATGACATCGCTGGGTGAATCAGAGGCTTGCTCGAAGAAGGCCCAGGCTTGAGAGGTCCTGGACCTTTTCGACGGCGATAAGCGAGGAGTGAGGTTTCTGCTGTCCGTGGCTGGCGGAATCATATCAACGGACTTATGCGACCGCCCTCTCTCTTATTGAGGCGGGACCCGTACTGACACTACCCCATCGTCTTCCTCCTCGTCCAATGATGAAGCGCTCGCAAGCAAATTCTGCGGAAAAGACCACAGTGGATCCGCAATGTCGTCATCATCATCAACACAGGTGACTTGGTCGTCCTGACATTCTGCATCCAGGAGCTGCGGGCTACAAGCAAGAGGCACTGCAAGGTGTTGCCGACCGCCCGGGATTTTTGCCGATTGACCGGCTTCCTTCTCTTCCTCTGATGGCCTGACCCAGCGATGACAGGCCTGACGGTCCTGCAACCAATGATCCGCTGGCTTGCGTGTTGTTGCCAGTACACCTCTACCTCCTATACCCCTCTTTGCTCGCTTACCACCTGCATTTCGCTCCATGTTCAGAAAGATAAAAATTTAAGAAGGTATGGAAGAGTTTTTCAAAGTCTCTTATTAAAAGACAGCAAATCACAGCTTTTCTTAAATCCCTCTAATTTCCTACAGCCAACTAGGATTAGAAACTGAAAGGTTTCTAGCGAATACCTGTGAAATGCGGTCTGGTAGAAGAACCGTAAGACAAAATCAACAGTGTTCTTCCTTCAGTCCCAGGATTTACAACTGCCCAGTAGGACAAGGAATTGATAGTTTTCAACAAAATATCATACAAGTGCACTATCTGCGCCAAACTAAGATTCAACGAGCGCAGTAAAACTATTCAGAAGTTACACGGATGAGAAATTGCGTTTTTTGCAGCAATGACACACGAGAACAGTTGCTAGAAAATGTTTCTATCAGAATTGTCATACAATATGGCTATTTGAAAAAAACTAGGGCCGCACCACGTGCAATACAGCTATTTAAAAGTTATACGGATAACAAATGGTGGTTTTTGCACCATTGAAATACACCAACAGTAACTCCAAAGTTTCTGTATTCAAATTTAAGTACAAGGTGGCTCTTTGAACAAAACTGGGATGCACCAAAGTAAAAAAAACACCTATTTGAAAAGTATACGGAGAATAAAAGGTGTTTTTTGCACCTATGAAATACAAAACCAATTACTAGTAAATTTCTGTATGGTAATATAAGTACAAGATGGGTCTTTCAACAAAAATGACTTGCGCCAAAGTGAACAAAAGCTAATTAAATTGTGTACGGATAATAAAACGTGGTTTTTGCACCTATAAATACACCTGCGGTGACTAGAAAAGTTCTGTATCCTATTGTAAGTACAAAGTGGGTCTTTGAACAAAACTGAGCTGCGCCAAAGTGAAAAAAAACTAATTAAATTGTGTACAGATAATAAAAGGTGAATTTTGCACCTATCAAATACACCTGCAGTTACTAGAAAAGATCTGTATCCTAATATAAGTACAGGCTGCACAAAATACAAGCTAATGTTTCACAAAAAACTGGCCAAAAAACGTTAATAAAAAGCCATTTCAATGCAGGGTTAAAGCAGAGTCTGGGCTGCACAATATCCACTCTCCTTTCAAGAGCCTGCCAGCCTGTCTGTCTGTGCCAAACCCCCCCTCCCCGCGGCTGTACAGCGCTAGATGATTCTTTAAAATTCTCAGCCTAAGTAACTAAAAACTGAAATTCTCTAACCTACCTATGTTCTAATGTTCACAGCTAAAAGCATAGTTGTCTGCGTGAACAAAGAGAACTGTTTCGCTGAGCTGTATTTAGAGAGACCTAGCACACATCCTGCTCTTATGAGACACACACAAACTAATGCTTAACAGGAAGGGCGGTTTTATGTAAAAAGAGGTCATGTGATTTTTCCAGCCAATCACAACCATACACATCCCAGTCATGACGTCGCACACCCAGCTCACCCTGCTCTATTATGTAAGCTGATTTGCTGGCCGCCAAAATGACAGGAAGCGCTGAAAATGGCGCAATATTAATAGATTATGCGCAGATTTTCACCTAAAATATCGCGTGATCGAAAAATTCCGATCAACCTAAAAACCGTGCCGATTTCAACTTTGTCGATTATAATCGCTCATCCCTAATTGTAACAAAAATATGGCTCGTTGTTTATGCATATACCCTGTATATGCTAATTTGTGCTAATATCTTTTTATATTAGAATATTTTTGATAATAGATAAGGGAATAAGTTTGGTACTTTTAAAGGACTTAATAAAGTGTATTGTTTTATTGAGATTTCTTACTTCTGAGGTATAAAATAAGCAGGATTTTAAATGAATAAAATACAAGTTCTACTGATTTTTCTCCCGCAGAACAATGTATCAACCTGCTCAGTAATTCCTGCTCCATAACATGCTACCAGCAGATTTCAGAGCATGTTCAATGTGGCAGGTCCCCCAAAAAGGTGCCAGATTCCACAGGACACCTACAGAGGTCTTATGGAGGCAATGCTTTAACAAGTCAGTGCTGGAAACAACACAATATCATAGGTTTAAAATTGGAATTAATGTTATGCCTGATTGGCATATGTCATAGACACCAAAGGGATTTGCTTCATGTGGTGGACCGCTGTGCAGTATAACAGAGAAATAAGCTATGAACAGCTCAGACAGGTCACAAACATCTTTCTTTGATATTTTAAACCTATAAAAAACTATAGTTTGGTGATTTTTTTGTGTGATTTTATAGCGTACACCAACATTCTATAAAACACATAACCAAAAAAAGAAATTTTATTTAACTTACAGTATAAAAGGTCACATTGTGTTAAAAACAAAACTAACATCTTGAAAAAGGCACCCTAAGCGTTATTATATACGTGAAATATGCAATGAGAAATAAAACAGTTTGCTGCCAGGACACCACAGTGAGAAATGTTATACTATAGACATTGCATGATTGAAAACAACACGCTTTCTCCTGTGAAATTGCTTCACCTGCAGCAAATGATTTTGTAATCTGGGCTGTTATTAAAAAGCTTCAGACCTTGCTGGATGGGTTGAGATGAACAGCCAAAATAGCCAACATATTTAAAGATGTAGACCTTGATCACACAGAACAAATTCAATACAGTTAGGATGCAGGAGTCTGTAAGGTCTTTTAAAATACAGTCTTTCTTTTGGCCAAAAAAACCATCAAAAATGCCTTGTGTAAACAAGACCTTAAAAGGTAAACAGTCTCGTTCTGGGATGCCTAAGGCCCACCAGAGGAGTTGATTCTAGGGGCCTACCCCCAAAGCTGCTGTACTGTGTCTCCCTGCCTCGGCCACCTTTACGGTGATCACGCCCAGTCTCACTTATACAGACTAGTGTGATCACATCATTACACTAACCTGCAATCAAAATGGGTGCTGTGGCGTCTGAATTTTCCTCACCTAATTGCAGCAGGACACCAGGTGATAAACATAAAAGGGTTAAAGATATATGTCCCCCCTCTCTCCTCGAATAATACGTTACACAAAGTACCAGAATCCCAATCCCAATGTTACCAATAATCCTACTAACACCAAATACCGCCATGCCATGAATACATATCACCACCACATAGGGGCTGAATAACATCGCAACACCATGACCACATATCATCACCATAGAGTGACTGCGTAATACCACTACACCACGACCACATATAACCACCACATAGTAGCTGAATAATACCTCACATTAATAGTAGCTTCCAACTACTGCAACTTCAATGTATAACCAACAGCATGTAGTCTATGTTGGAGCCACCTCTAATGCTCTTTGCATCTGAGGAATAAACGGTAATAGACTACTGAATATATTTTCTTAAATTCATTTAAGCCTTCAAACAACAGTCCATATACTTTAAGACACATATTTCAAGAAATATAAAAGTCCTTAAGACATAGAAAGCTGTGGTATACTTATGGTTTGTCTGTGACAGAAATGTCCAACAGATTCATTGCTTTAGTTCACCAGAGCCTGCCACGAGGCAGGTTAGGATTGCTACGGCAGAAGTCCTACCAGGTCCCTATCCGTGACACGACTTACTTGCGATGGCGGCCGAGGTGCAGTGAGGTACCGAATCATGAAGCAAACTCGGGGACAGGCAGGAAGGGCAGGTGGCAAAGGTTCATAGTCAGAAGATGTAACAATGGGTCAGGAACACGGCAAAACAGGAACACACTCTGGAACACTTTCTCAATGGCACAAGGCACTATAAATCTGGCAGGGAAGTAGTGGGAGTGTCGCAGATATATAGGGTTTGTGCCCAGCAAACATCCAATTACCGGTGCACTGGCCCTTTAAATCTCAGAGAGCTGGCGTGCGCGTCCTAGTGAGCGAGAACACATGCATCAGCAGAGGACTGCAGGAAAACAGGAGCATGGCAGGGTAAGTAACTGCCGGTAGTATGACTGCGCTCGCAGCTCGCCATGTGGACCACAGCGTCACTCGTCTTCGCTGCCGAACGTTCAAAGAGGGTATGAGAGTGCCCGCAGTCTGACATGCGGACTGTGAAAATACTACCTTAGAGGTCCTTGCCTTTGGCCTAAGTCCCTGAAATAGTTTTTAAGGACACTCCACCTACCTGTAACTTTGTCATTGTCAATGTGGACCATGACAACTGGATTCTCACCAGCCCCCCCCCCCCATTCCCCCAGAAATCTGTCAACCCGATCTGCGATATGCCGAACTTGGGGCCCCGGTAAATAACATACTAAGTTTTAACCTTGTTCAAATAGTTAGTGAATTGTGTTAACAAAGCCTTATAGGTCAATTTATTGCTATTACCTGGTGAATATTTCAAAACACTTTGCTCTTAGACCTTTTCAGGTTTTTCCATTGGCAATGCAGCTACAATCCAGATAACCATTGACACAAGCAGTTTTTTTTAACCCCTTAACGCCGGAGCTAGTTTTGGCCTCTCTAACACTTTATGTGAGAATAACTTTTTGACACTTTAACCTATCCATGTGATTTAGAGAACGTTTTCTCGTGACACATTGTGCTTTAAGATCGTAAGAAATTTTGGTCCAAAAAATCCTTGTTTATTTGTGAAAAATATCAAAGTATCGTGAAAAATTTGAAATATTTACCAATTTCAAACTTCAAAAATTTCTGCATGTAAGACAGATAGTTATTCCACTCAAAATAGTTTATAACTACCATCTACCATATGACTACTGTAGGTAGGCATAATATATTAAAAAGTCCTTATAATTTAACGACATTAGGAGACTTCGAAATTTAGTAGTAATTTTAAAATTTTCAAGAAAATTCGCAATATACTTTTTTTTAGTTTTTATTGGTCTGTATGTTAGATACCCCCATAAATGACTTCGTCTAAGAAACTACACCTGTTAAAGTATTCAAAACAGCATTTAGGAAGTTTATTAACCCATTAGGTGTTTCACAGGAATTAAAGCAAAGTGGAGGTGAAATTTCAAAATTTCATTTTATTTGCAGATTTTACATTTTATCCATTATTCACAAGAACACAGTAGATGTAATCAGGGAAATGCAACTTAATATTGATTCCCCAGATTCTGCCGTTTTCAGACATATCCCATATGTGAGCCTAGTGCCTAGTGCCGATTTGGCTCAACCACAAGCCCTAGAGTAGGAGGAGCACCTACTGGACTCCGGGGTCTCATTTTCATTACGATTTTATTTAGTCGCCATTTCAGGTTTGCAGACGCCCTAAGGTGCTAAAATTTAATAAACACCCCTAAAAAAGACCCCATATTGGAAACTACACCCCTTAAGGCATATATCCAGAGGTCTAGTGACTATATCGACCCCGAAGATGTTTCACAAATTTTTTTAGCGTTAGGCTGGGAAAATGAAAAAAAAAATTTTGCCAACAGTATGCAATTTTAGCTGAAAATTTTTCATTTTTACAAGGAATCCTGGAAGAAAAGCACCCAAAATTTGGTCACGCAATTTCTATCCTAAATGTGGGTGTAAACTGCTGATTGGGTGCATGGCAGGGGGTACAAGGGACGGAGCGCTATTTGGCTTTTGGAACGCAGATTTTGGTGCGGCCATATCGCATTCGCAAAGCCCCAAAGTACCGGAACAGGTGAAACCTTCCAGAAGTCGCCCCATTTTGGATTCAACACCCCTCAGGCATCTCATCTAGGGGTGTATTGTGCATTTTGGGTGCACAAGTGTTCCATAGTTTTTTTTAGCATTGGACCATGAAAGTGGGGGGAGGAGGGGGACACAGTTCCGTCATTGTTTTTTGGGCTTCATTTTTACAATGTTCGCCGTGCACTGTAAATGACTGGATAACTTTACTATGGGGGTCTGTACAATTACAATGATATATAATTTATATAGTTTTTTATGTTTTATAACTTTTACACAATAGAAATAGGTCTATAAATAATTGCGTTTTTATGTTGTCTGACAACCATAACTTTTTTATTTTTCTGTATACGGAGCTGATAATGGGCTTGTTTTTTGCGGCATGAGTAGATGTTTTTATTATTACCATTATAGGGGGCATATGATCACTTTTTATTAAGGTTTTTATGAGGCATTTTGAATAAAATACAGCAATCCTGGTAGTGTTTTTTATTTTTATTTTTTACAGCGGTCACCATGCGGTATAAATTACATGCTAGCTTTACTCAGCAGGCCAATACAATCACAGTGATACCAAATTTGTATATTTTTTATGTGTTACTGCTTTTACACAATAAAAACACTTTTATTCAAAAAGGAAAACACGTTTTTGCATCGCCATAGTCTGAGAGCCATAACTCTTTTATTTTTCTGTATACGGAGATGTATAGGGGCTTGTTTTTTGCGGGATGAGTTGACATTTTTATTGGTATAATTTTTTTGGGGGGGCCAGTCTTTTTGATCAGTTTTAAATCCGCTTTTTGGAAGGCAGTGTGACGAAAATAGTGCAATCCTGGGAGTGTTTTTTATTTTTAACAGCGCTCACTGTGAAGTATCCACGACAAGTTAGCTTTACTCTGTGGGTCTATACAATTACGGCGATACCCAATTTATATAGTTTTTTTATGTTGAAGCACTTTAACCCCTTAAGCCGAACGCCTGAAAAGTAGTTAATGACCAGAACATTTTTTTAGTTTTGGCCTCCTTGCGTTTAAACAGTTGTAACTTTTTTATTTTTTCAATGACGCAGTTGGATGAGGCCTCGTTTTATTCGAGACAAGTGTACTTTATAAGGGAAAGTTTAAGTACACTTATAAATAATTGCAGTATTTTTTTTATTTTTTTACAAATTTTTTTTTTGTTTTTTTTAATTTTTTTTTTACACCATTCACATTTCACACTTAATAACTTGTTAGATTAATTCTACAGGTTTATTACGGTCGTGTGGATACCAAATATGTGTAGTTTTTTTGTGCTGTAATTTATGTACAATTATTTTTTATTAAATATTTATTTTTATTTTATTATTTTTTTTTTTATTCTTTTTTTACACTTTTTATGGTTTTTTTGTACTTTTTTTTGACTCCCATGAAGGGAGAACTGTTTAACATTTTTTTTTTTTTTTTTTTTTTACACTTAGAATGTATTAGCATATTCATATATGCAATACATGCTAATCTGTGTCAGTCTGACACAGGCATGATTAGGACAGCACACAGTGCGTCCTAATCACTGGCTTCATACACAGACAACCTGGGCCACGCTAGGTCCCCAGAGCTGACTGTGCAGCCGTTCCCCGGGCTCTGTCGGGTCACCGGGTGTTCCGATCACCCGACAGAGCAGGGGATCCCTTTGATTGCGCTGCGGTAACGCACCGCCGCAACAAAGGGTTAAAGCACGGGTTGCGAGGTTCCTCCGCTCCCCGATGCCTGCAGGAATGCTCTGGGATCGGGCTGTGTAGTTCAGCCCCGAATCTTAGCGCAGCTGCGGCGCCGGCGCCAGTCAAACCCGATTTTTGAGCGGACGTAAATAGTGACTCGGGTGCAGGACGAACGACCAAGCACTCGTGGCGTCAAAAACTAGCGCGATCCCTTAAGGTGTTGAAAAAAAAAAAAAAAGTGTTTTTATTGTGTTAAACTATTTTTATGCATCACTGTCTTCTGAGAGCCATAACTTTTTTATTTTTCCGTATACAGAGATGTGCAAGTACTTTTTTTGGCAGGATAAACTAAAATTTTAATTGGCACAAATTTGGCATTTATATGAATTTTTTATCGCTTTTTATTCCATTTTATTTGCTGCAGGTTGAACAAAAATCACAATTCTTTGATTGTTTTTTTTATTTTTTTTTAAAAGCATTCACCATAAGGGTTATTTAATATGACATATTTATAGGACAGGCCGTTACGCACACGGCAATACCAAATATGGGTACTTATTTATTTTTGATCTTTTTTGGGGCTTTTGGCGTTTGTAAAGGAAAGGCGATTACATTTTTTATTATTTTTTGTTGTTTTACTTTTCACTTTTATTTTACACGTGTTACACTTTTTTTTTTCTTTTCCATGGGATTTATAACAGCAATCTTCAGATTGCTGTTATAACGGCAGCCATATACAGTATTGCTGCTGTGTACAGGTCGCCATGACACTGTCATCATGATCCCACAATGCATTTGTGGTTCTACGTGATGTCAGAGACGCCCGAATTGATTTCAGTTTTACCTGAGCCGCTGGTAACGACACTTGCTAACTATCGTGCAGCAGCGCGACGGAAGCAGGCAGGAGGGGCTCCCTCCTCCTGCCTGCGACTTAGCTCCGACGATCTTAATTGATCGTCGAAGTTAAGGGGTTAAACACCCGCGGCCGGAGCTCACCCGCAAGCCCGCACGATCGCCAGGATGTATGCATACGTCCATTTGCGGGTAGTCACTTCCCGCTAGTACATAAGCATACATTTCATGTCGGGAAGGGGTTAAAACCAGCTATGTGGTACATTGGTCAATTAGAGGCTTGAATAGTAGACAAGATTTAACTATTAGGAGTTCTTTGCTCAAATGGGTTTTCCCATCTGTTTCACAGAACCTGCACTTTACAACCTATACAGCCTCCCACTTCTTGTGCAGGCGAAGAGCAGTTCTACAGCATTGGCTGAATTCAACTCTGCTAGCTCCTATTCCTAAACATGCCTGATAGAGAGACAATGATGGTTGTGAAAAGCAATGACACTGTTCAAGCAGGATATCTGGCTATAAATATGAGCTAGCAGAGCTGTATATGTTATGAGCGGCAATAGCCGAGAAGAGCAGAGTGATTGTCATAATGTCATATATCATAATGCTCACCCTGTCACGGTGCTTTCACGCGGAGCGTTTTTTTGGTGCGTTTTTTGATGCATTTTTGAGCATAAATGTACAGTATTAATTGCTGTGGCTTTCTGCATAAAAACGCATCCAAAAACGCATAAAAATTGCAGATGCACAGCTAAAATAAGTCCCTGAAAAAACACACATCACAAAATACATTATTTTTTAAAAAAACATGTGATACACCAGCCTAAAGGAAGGAATAGACTGCTGCCATGGTGCGGCATGAGAATTCTGATCCCTATGGCCGCATGAAATACCGACAGGCTCAAGTGTAAATTGACGGGCGCAGAGAGGGCATGATTCTCAGCCACAGCATGGCTGTGCCACAGCTGCCCCTCACAATTTTTAAACCGTGTGTGAGTAGCTGATTTGCTCCAGACATTTTATTAACTGTCCCATTCTTCAGTATGGGGTTTGTAAAAATCCATTTATGTGCTGTTAAAACAAGCCCTTTGAAGAAATTTCTGCAACAAACCTACCATGTATGAACATACCATTAAACCATAATTGGCTGTATGCTTATGGAGTTAAATATATAGTCAAAAAATTTGTTGGAAACGCCTTGCTATGTTGAAAAATACACTCGCCAGCAGCATGAATGTTGCTGCATTAAAAACAAATAAAATAATTGAATAAATCAAATAATCAGCAGTGATTATCCCATCTTTAAGTAACGTGATAAAGCTTCATCTGTTGGTAATGGCGAGCTCTATACGATTTCAGGTTTCTAGTGCTGTTATTTTCCCCCCTGGGCTGTCATTTTGTTATTCCATTTACACATTGATGAATAAAACATAATTTTTTTATTTCAACGACTTGAATTTTGTATGATATCAACAGCAATCTTAAATGTGGAGAGGCACACATCTTGTGCTGAGAACCGTGCTTCATTCACCATGAGTAATAAAGCAAGTTTTTGCCTGGCCTTGGTATAGATATTTAATTTAAAATGTCTTAAAACGTCTTGAGTGTTCATATGAAAAATATAGAAAATAATTTCTGCTGTGCTAGGCTTGCTATATTAGCAATATGCTCTTTACTTTAAGATCTTGAATTTTAAATGTTTGCAGGATCAGTTTACAATGAGCCATAAGTAAACCACTTAACACTATGGTAAAGGGGAACACTGGTGGAAAGTGTGTTCACAATTATATTTATGCGTTGAAAAATCTCTTAGTTTTTTTTCTTTTTTAAACCGATAATCCCAGCAAGTGCTACACTACATAGACAGCAACTGTGCAAATGTATTTGGCTTCCTAGCAACAGAGCTTACTGCAAAAGCTTATATTCAATAGAGGCAGACTCGGAGGCTACTTTGGAATCCTAGGAAACAAAGGCCCGCCATTATATGGCTATTATTAAGCCCTAAGAGAGAGAGAGGCCTAACACCATAAAGCTACTATTGAATCCTAGGAGACAGGGGCCTAACTCCATGTGGCTTCCATGAAGTTCAAGGAGACTGAGGCCTAAAACCATTAGGCTGCTATGGAATCCTAGGACACAGGGGCCCAACAACATGAGGCTACTATTAAGTGTTAAGAGATAAAGGCCTAACATAAGGCTACCATGGAATCCTAAGATATAGAGGTTCAACAACATAAGGCTATTATTAAGTTCTAAGAGACAGAGTCCTAATACCATAAGACTAATATAGAATCCTAGGAGACAGGGGCCCAACACTATGAGGCTACTATTAAGTCCTAAGAGACAGGGGAGGAACACTATGAGGCTACTATTAAGCCTTAAGAAACAGAGGCCTAACACCATAAGACTACGATTGAATCCTAGATGAGAGTGGACCAACACCATGAGGCTTCTATGAAGTTCTAGGAGACAGGGGCCCAACAGCATAAGTCTACTATGAAACCCTAAGATATATCATCTTATAAAGAACACGTAAGGACCAAAGAAAAAATATATACAGTTGAAAAGAGAAGTTTACATACACTATATAAAAACGCATTTTTATTACTTTCTGCAAAGTCAAAAGTTAACACACATTTCATTAGTTTTTGGTAGCATTGTCCTTAAACTGTATGACTTGGGTCAAATGTTTTGGATATCCTTCCACAAGCTTCTCACAATAGTTAGTAGGAATTTTGGCACATTCCTTCTGACAGAACTGGTGTAACTGAGCCATGTTTGCAGGTCGCCTTGCTCACATCTGCCTTTTCAGCTTTGCTCATACATTTTCAATAGCAATGAGATCAGAGCTTTGTGATGGCCACTCGAAAACATTGACTTGTTTATCCTTAAGCCACTTTGTAATCAGTTTGGCAGTATGCATCGGGTCATTGTCCATTTGGAAGACCCATTTCCGACCAAGCTTTGACTTCCTGGCTGATGTCTTGAGATGTTGCTTCAGTATTGTCCGATAATATTCTTTCCTCATGATTCCATCTATTTTGTGAAGTGCACTCCTGCAGCAAAACGACCCCACAAAATGATGCTGCCACCCCCGTGTTTCACAGTTGGGATGGTGTTCTTAGGCTTCCAAGCTTCTCCGTTAGTCCTCCAAACGTAATGATGGTCATTATGGCCAAACAGTTCAATTTTAGCTTCATCAGACCACAGGACTTGTCTCTCTCATTATTGTGGCATTTGGCAAATATAAATAATTTTGGTAATTCTAAGTGACATTTAATAGGTAAGGTTTATTCTGATTTCATGTCAGATAGCGAAAAAAACATACATATGTGTCTTTTTATATAGTGTATGTAAACTTCTAGTTTCAACTGTATCAACAAAATCATTTTAAAATAGTTTTAATTAAATTATTTAGAAATGAACAATGACAAAAATAATAAAAAAAATATTGAAAAAGACACCATAAAAATGAAGTGTAGCAAATGACAACAGCAGTATAGACCACTGCATACTACATGTTTATATTGATAATTAATTTGTACACATGGAATGATTATAAATATAAAATTCATGGATACATCAATTCATAAATATTATAATATAGTTTGTGTATCATAACGATGATGTGAGTGAGTCACTATAGATCCTCCCCACACACCACGGCAGGGACAACGGGTAGGCAATGCTTAGGATGCCATTTCATCCCAGGCAGAAAGGGGGTGCAAGGAGGTATGGAGTGAGCTGAATTTTCCATTGGGAGGGGGGCGCTATATGTCTTACTTGCAAAGTGCACCAGAGTAGCTTGTCCCAGTCACACCTGTGGGATGCACTGCAGTCAATATGACTCAGGATGCCTTTGATAACCTTGTAGGACTTTCTTGCATCTCAGCCTGCCTAACTGCTGTCTGTGCTGTTATTCTGCATATTAGCTGGTAATCATAGTAATGTGATTTAACGGCATGTACCGTCAAACTCCCACAATGCTCACCAGAGCTCCCACTACATAGTCTGTTGGCAATTCCTGGGAGTAATATTGCACTTCTGTGTATGGTTATTCACAGACTTAGTCCTAAAAGTCATGTCATCTAAGAAGGTAGTATAAGGACCAAGTGTGTGGTACATCTCATAAGCTTTAGCAGGGACTTTGAGGTGTAGATGCTCAGCACCATTTTGGTCATCATTGTAGTAGATAGAAGTGGTCCATGGATTACTAACAAGATAGGTTCTATAGGTTTGTTTATAAACCTATAGAAGGTCTGAGGTCAGCACCCTGCTACTTTCTGAG
>JAODAL010067175.1:0-17416 GCA_025379985.1 Phyllomedusa bahiana
GTTCAGACTTGTATAATCTTTTACTTACACTAATTGGGAACTATATGTAGGGGTTTATGTTGTATAAGTACAAACCTTTAATAGATGGTCCTGTCTGTTCTCTGTCATCATGAGCAATGACTTCTCCATCCCAGTTTAAGGGCTGAGTCAAAGCATTAATATCCACATCATCATATCCATGTTCTTCTCCTGGTTACAAATTCATAATAAGATGTCATTAGTTTAATCATCATGTATAAGACTTTTCTGTAATTTACCCCTCAGTGACTGATGTACGGAATAGTGTTTTTGCAGTGGCCATTCAGGGAGCTGCGTCCGATGTACTTTAGCAATAGATTCCAGTACTCTGTGATAACAATAAGGTTATCAAGGCTGTTGGGCACTGATGGAGAAGATGTTAGTCTCTGATCATGTGATCCAGGCATTTGGGGCCACGTGTATGAAAACTGCCGTTGTTGCCCATAGCAACCAATCAGAGCCCACATAACAAATAAGAGCCTATAACAACTAGTCAGAGCCCATAGCAACCAATCAGAGACCATAGAAACCAAGTCCATAGCAACCAGAGCCCATAACAACCAATCAAAGTCCATAGCAACCAATAAGAGCACCCCTTTCATTTTTTCAGAGCACTATATGAAATGAAAGCCGAGCGACTGATTGGTTGCCATGAGCTCTGATTGGTTGTTATGGGCTCTGATTGGTTGCTTTGAGCTGTGATTGGTTGCTATGAGCAACATTGAAAGTCTTAGACTTAAATAGTTTTCATACACGTAGCCCTTAATTTCTAAAACATCAATGTCAATAGCAGCTGCAGGATATGAGGTATTTAACAGAGGTTGGAGTCTTCCTACACCAGCTCCTTGTCCCCCACAATATAATTACAGGCTGATTATGCTTTTCTATGGCAGCCTGAGGCCTAACAGAGGCACTATGGTTTGCAGTAAGCATCTGCCTAATGATTTTTCTGTCAGTGTAATGCTTTGACATACTGGTATATAGTTTAGGATTATATCAGGTGTCCAGTATATCATTAACACCTACTGTCACAGACAGATCTGTCAGCCCATTTGCCACTTCATATGGCGGTTTAGTTACACTTTTAGGTTGCCCTGTTGGATGGCCCATGCTGGATCCATGCTGTGAATGGCTTCGTAATGTGTGCATTGATCCACATTACCATTGCTCTGCAGCACAGTCTCCCACATCACAGGTACTGTGAAAACTGTGCTGAGCGACCTGGGAGTATCGTATAGAAGAGTCCATGCCTCCTACAGTAATTGAGAAACTCCCCTCCTATGATTGTGCATATGCCTGTGCTCTTCAGGCCAGTCATATAACAAATCCCACACGCAGCAGCTTGCGCTGTTTTAGAGAAGCCTGGATTGCATGACAAGTTGTTCCTACTCTTTTTCCTGCATCTTGATGCACTTTCCAGGCAGTTGTGCCTCAGGTCACCCGACCTTAGTTTCACATCCTTGGATGTATTTTAATATATTTTTTCATAAAAAAACCTATTCTTTCTCACATATCCTTTGAGATTTAATGTTGCTTTCCCCATGGTTAAGTAGTCAGGAAAGTCAGTGCAGCTGGGATGAAATACACAAGGGTTTATCAAGAGCTTTGTCACATGATCCGGCAGCCATGTGTGAACCATGTAACTCCCACATGTGCATTCTAGTGGTCATACAAGTTTGCTGATGAAACAGAGAAACTTGTGGCCATGGTGGTCACCGTTTAATCTGCACACAGCTGCCATACAATGAAAACTCAACCTTAGAAACTTAGGGCCTCATGTATGAAACTGTCTAGGTCTAATACTGCCTTTTTTGTCCATAACAACCAGTCAGAGCTCATAGCAACCAATCAGAACCCATAGCAACCAATCAGAGTTCACAGCAACCAATCATAACCCATAGCAACCAATCAGAGCCCATAGAAACTAATCAGTGCCCATATAAACCAATCAAAACCAATATTAACCAATCAAAGCCCATAGCAACTAATCAGAGACCATAACAACCAGTCAGAGCTCAGCTTTCATTTCATATAGTGCTCTGGAAGAATGTAAGCTTATTGCTGATTGGTTGCTATGAGCTCTGATTGGTTGCTATGGGCAACAAGCAAAGTCTTATACCTAGACAGTTTTCATACATGAGGCCCTTATTATTAATGTATACACTCTCATCACGATCAGACAAGTGGGGATATGTACCAATTTTTGCCATCTCAACCTGTGTGTATTATCAGCCCACATGTCCAGGCTATCTGAGCTTTTGATCATGACAATCTTTGGGATTTCAGCCATCTTAAAGGCCACACACAATTCAGTAATAAGAAATAGCATCAGCTAATATTGTTAAATTGAGAAATGTTATCTTCTGAGCGCACTCATGTTTTCCAAAAATGGTGGATGTCTTACAGATGCTGCCTCCAGTTTGTGGACTTCTTAGCAGAACTGTGCATGTCCCCTAATTTGCTAGCAATACAATATTTCTTTTTTCAACTCCACACATTTAAAGGGGTTGTCTCACTACAAGGATTGTTTTTTTATGTTAAAGATCTTGCAAAAACAAGTCGCTTTGCAATATGTGTCTATTAGCAATGTCCTACCTGTTCTTAGATATCCCCTCTTGTATGGGCTGCATCAGCTCCTCAGGTAGCTATAGCTAAAGACCTGTCCAGTCTCTCATGATAGGCTGCCAGCAGTGGTTGCTATAACTACAGATCTGGCATCTACTGCAGTCTAGTAGAAGCCAGTAAACCTGCCCCTGAATACAAAATGAAACCAAGAAAACAGGACGAATCAATATAGTGAGACAACCCCTTTAACTGAATTAGTTGGTAAAGAACTGCCAACTCTTTGACATATACTACTACTTATACACCTTTAGTATTTTAAGTACAAACCTTCCCTAGGTGGTCCTAACTGTTCCCTGTCATCATGAGCAATGGCTTCTTCATCACAGTTAAAAGACCGAGTCAGATCATTCATGTCCACATCATCATATCCATGATCTTCATCTGGTAATAAAATCAGAATAAGATGTCATCAGCTCAGTTTTCATATTTAAGATTTTTCAAAAATAATCCCAGTGACTGATAGGTCGTGTTCTTTCAGAAGCCATAGAGGGGACCACTTCTGATGCGCTATTTATAGCCGTGCTTGAGTAGAAGATTTCAGCACTCTGTGTTATCAATCACATTACCAGCTGCTACTAACCGGAGCACTGAGCAGGAACAAGTTGGTCCGTGATTATATGACCCTGGCATTTAAAGGGGTTGTATCATTTCATTAAATGGTCTTCAGAATAAGGGAACAGTGAAAACAAGCAACTTTGCAATTGGATGTCATTTACAAAGCTGTCCTGTTTTCACACGCTCCCTTATCTTTGTTTTGTGTAAATACAGTTCCCCAGTGTCGGTCGATCCCTCCTCCTTGCATTTCATTGGCTGACGGCTCTACTAATTTACATTCTGTTCGGCCCCCGGTCATATTCACAGGAGCGAGCATTCCTGTCTCACTCAGAATAAGGGGCAGCAACAATTTCACTCAATTTCACTCAGTGACACTGAAGCTGCTTCTACAATCAGAAAACAGCAGAATTGTGCCTCTGTGCCTAATGCTAAGGGGGCCAGCAACAATTTCTCTCTATACAGCTAATAGCTCTTCAGTGACACTGCAGCTGCTTCTACAATCAGAAAACAGCAGAATGGTGCCTCGGTGCTTTGTGTAAACATAGAAGGGAGACGGATCTGTTCTCTGGAGGAGTTCATAGAAGACTGGATTCAACTGTAACAAACCTCCAGCTGTGAGAGGATAAGAGATTAGTGCTCTGAGTTCATAGAAGACTGTCTAGACTGAATGCAGGCCTGTGGTATGTAAACAGTTCTTACAAAATAAGACTGCATAGGGAGAGGACAGTGACATGTGGACAGAGAGGAGGGGAACACACTTGGGAGCGAGCATGAACAGTGAAGGGGGGATGATGTCTTCCCCCTTCCGTTAAGAAAACACCCAGCTGGGCGGGGAAGAAACGCCCCTGGATTTCAGAAACTGAGAGAATCAAGCTTCAAGAAAACAGCCGAACTGATGAAGCGAAACATCCCCTTTAATCCCTTAGATGGCACTGCCTATGGCAACTGTATTATCTATAGGGATTATAAGAGGGTGGGGGCACCCTGATGTAATAGTATGGGGTTTTCAAGATAAATGTCTTATTGATGTGATAGGGATCATTGTTGTTAAAGGGGTTTTGCCACCATGTAATGTTGACGTGGGAACATCCAAAATGGGTATTTAATCACTTTTCTAAATATATGTGATTACAAAAAGTGAACAGTGAGAGCTACAGCATTTATCAATCCCCCTTAGTTACTTGAAAGCTTCCACTAGACACGACCCAGGAGCTGACAGGCCGCGCTTGCGTGAAACACTTCTTATCTGATGACAGGCAAAATGAATGAGCTTTTAAGGCACCGGGTAGAAAGTGCAGTGTATGAGGCTGTGTCTTGTTGTGTTGAGAATCCACTGTTGTACTGTTTATTATTTCATTTAAGTTTTGAGACGCTCCCTTATTCCTCACTCCTTACTCACCCCATCGCTCTCACCCCTGCAGCCTTCATGACTCAGCGTGATTTGTTGACATTCTCCCTGTGCTGATAAGGAGAGGTAAGAAACTTGCGATCTGGCAGATCCCCTTTAATGTCTTTTTATGTCTTATTTCTATATGGCTCTGCACATGTGTGTGTGTGTATGTGCATAATGTATATGTGTATACCTGTGTAGATCTTGTGATATTTATCCTGTTTGTCCATCATTAATGGTTGTCTTTGTATGGTACATCTTATTGTATCTTCAATGTATGGAAATGTTCATATAGAAATACAGAAACTCTTCGTCATCATGGTCAATTGAGCAGATTCCTTGGCTTCTTTGATTCATATATACATATACGTCAACTTCCAGATGCCAGCAAGCTCAGTGTCCAGGAAGCACCACCCAAACTTAGTATAAAGACCTCAACGTTGGCACATTTAATTAGCCGTGACTAGAACAGATCAGTGATCATACTACTGTGCCCAGAAATGCTGATTCTACATTCTGGGCTACATGAATTTATGACTGATTTTTACTTATCTCATTCCCAAAACTAAGTAAAATAAACTTAGGTTTTGTCACGGATGCCTCTGCAACCCTCGTCCCGGGTCGCAGGCGCACCCGTGTCCCGACACCGAGCGGCGCCCCAGCCCGCACGTCGGGTCTGGGGTCCGCTCACTCCCCTGTCTCTGCCGGCGTTCACTTACCCGGCCACGCTCCTGCTCTGTCTGCTTCTGTCCCGCACGCGCGCCCCCTAGGGAGCGGGGCCGTGCGCGCCTGCACTGTGAAATTTAAAGGGACAGTGCGCCGGTAATTGGTCATTGCCAGGCACTGTTTCTATTTAAGTCCGGCCTCTTCCTGGCAGCCTTGCCGGATCCGTAGTGTTCATGCCTTTGGTGAAAGTGTTCCAGAAAGCTTGTCTTTCCGTGTACCGTGCCCACTGCTCACGTTTTCCAACCACGAATCTTGCCGCCTGCCCTGACCTTCTGCCTGTCCACGTCTACGAACCAGAGCCGCCTGTCCTGACCTTCTGCCTGTCCCCGACTACGAGCCTGCCTGACGAATCTGTACCACTCCTGCCCTTTGTCGCCACTGCAGGCAAGTCCCGCCAGTTGAAGCGACCTGGTAGACTCCCGCCGCAGCAAGTCCATCCCGCTTTGCGGCGGGCTCTGTTGAATACCGGGACCTACTTAGATTCCGCTCCCTGGTGTGGGCTTCCACCATCGCCTGCGGTGGTCCAGTGGATCCACTACCAGACCGTTACAGGTTTTTGATATCAACATAACCAATGCAATCTATTTTAAATCAATTATTACAGAAAAAAAACTGTATTTCAATTAAAAACAAATTTTTGTGAAATAATTATTAATATATTATCATTAGTTAGTGATGTTTTTTGAAGCATTCAACACCAAACTTTGGTAAGTAAAAGTTTACAACTAGAAATGTCTCCAAAGGAGGGGTGTGGAGCCTTTGGCTTGAAACCAGTTTGAGGTTGACCATATTGATAATGGAATTGAAGGGATAAAATCCTCTGGTCACAAACCCTAGATTGGTCTCTTGTAATCACCCAGATACAACAGGGTTAAGACACTTCCATGAATGGTAGAAAGGAAACTGAAGCAGAGAATAGGACTAGTAGGCGTGGACACTGATGAAGGGGACAAATCAGGGGGCAATGATAAAGACAAAGACATGGGATCAGCAGGTATAGATATAGACAAAGCTACAAAATCAGCAGGCAAAGATACATGTAAAGATATGGGACTGTAGAACAATTTATCCCATTTCTGGAATTTAGAAGGGCTAGACAAAGGCAGAATCCTGGAGGAGGCAGGGCCAAAACAGGAAGGAAGGAAGGAAGGAAGTAAGTAATGATAGACTTACTTGGTGAATTTTTCCCATCACTCATAAGGTCATTATCATATGAAGGTATCTTGTCATCCTCAACCCCTAAAAATAAAAGGTTCAACAAAAGGAAATAGACCTATAAGTAGAATAGACAAGTTGTATCCTATACTCCAGATTCTTGATAACCACCAAACAACTATTAACACTGAGACAGTCTGTAAAGACAATCCTAACTGTCCTTGTAAAATCAGCAGCTGCACAGAATCATACAGCTACAATATTGAACAGCCGTCTCTCAGACACAAAACTCTCCAGAGAGGACAGGGATGGTTTATTATCACCACTGCATTCCACATTACTGTATGTATAGATGGGATCAGCAGGTATAGATATAGACAAAGCTACAAAATCAGCAGGCAAAGATACATGTAAAGATATGGGACTGTAGAACAATATATCCCATATGTGGAATTTAGAAGGGATAGACAAAGGTAGAATCCAGCAGGAGGCAGGTTCAAAACCAGATGTCAACTAGAACTCGAAACAGGCCAGAAAAAAACAAGGATATCTTGGACCAGTACTATAAACAACTTAAGATCTTAAGATCAGCATCAGGAACAAGATGACCTTGGCTAACAGCCTATTGGAACTGGGGAAATCAGTGCATAGACTAAGTTGTGATGACACTCAGGTATGAGACAGAGAGAGGGAGGGAGGGAGGAAGGAAGGAAGGAAGGGAGGGAGGGAGGGAGGTTCGGAAGGGAGGGAGGTTCGGAGGGAAGGAAGGAAGGAAGGAAGGGAGGGAGGGAGGAAGGACGGGAGGAAGGAAGGAAGTTAATGACAGACTTACTTGGTGAATTTTTCCCATCACTCATAAGGTCTACATCATCATATGAAGGTATCTTGTCATCCTCAACCCCTAAAAATAAAAGGTTCAACAAAAAGAAATAGAATTATAAGTAGAATAGACAAGTCGCATCCTATACTCCAGATTGTTGATAACCAAAAAGCAACTATCAACACTGAGACAGTCTGTAAATACAATCCTAACTGTCCTTGTAAAATCAACAGCTGCACAGAATCATAGAGCTACAATATTGAACAGCCGGCTCTCAAACAGAAAACTCCCTAGACAGGAAAGGGATGGTTTATTATCACCACTGCATGTATAGATGGGATCAACAGGTATAGAAATAGACAAAGCTACAAAATCAGCAGGCAAAGATACATGTAAAGATATGGGATTGTAGAACAATATTTCCCATATGTGGAATTTAGAAGGGCTAGACAAAGGTAGAATCCAGCAGGAGGCTAGTTCAAAACCAGATGTCAACTAGAATTCGAAACAGGCCAGAAAAAAACCAAGGAGATCTTGGACCAGTACTATAAACAACTTAAGATCAGCATCAGGAACAAGATGACATTGGCTAACAGCCTATTGGAACTGGGGAAATCAGTGCATAGACTAAGTTGTGATGACACTCAGGTATGAGACAGAGGAAGGAAGGGGAAAGGAAGGAAGGAAGGAAGGAAGGAAGGAAGGAAGGAAGGAAGGAAGGAAGGAAGGAAGAAAGGAAGGCAAGGAAGGAAGGCAAGGAAGGAAGGAAGGAAGGAAGGAAGGAAGGGAGTGATAAAGGAAGAAAGGAAGGTAGGGAGGAAAGAGGGGTGGGAGGAAGGAAAAGGATAGGTTCGAGGAAGGAAAGGTATGGGTGGAAGGAAGGAAGGAACTTAATTACAGACTTACTTGGTGAATTTTTCCCATCACTCATAAGGTCTACATTATCATATGAAGGTATCTCGTCATCCTCAACCCCTAAAAATAAAAGGTTCAACAAAAAGAAATAGATCTATAAGTAGAATAGACAAGTTGCATCCTATACTCCAGATTCTTGATAACCAAAAAACAACTATCAACACAGAGGCAGTCTGTAAATACAATCCTAACTGTCCTTGTAAAATCAGCAGCTGCACAGAATCATACAGCTACAATATTGGACAGCTGACTCTCAGAGAACTCTCCAGACAGGACAGGGATGGTTTATTATCACCATTGTCTTCCCCATCACTGCATGTATAGATGGCGCTATATAAGACCACTGTACACATAGTATAGCAGGCAGCCTTAAAATTCTAAAGACTAAGAGTAAGGCCACACAGCAAGGTCTCAGAGCTCTTCTGTCTTCCAATATACAGAATGCATCAAATGTAGGGAAACACCAGTATAAAATGGCAAAAGAAGGGGTAAAGGAGGAAACTTGTTAGACCAACTTGGTTGCTGTTTTCAATGCTATGATCTTAGATAGGGCGGGGACAACAGGTAGGCGAAGGTAGGCGACACTTTGTCCCAGGCAGAAAAGGGAGAGTTATGGAGAGGACTGAATTTTCCATTGGGAGGGGGCACTATATGCCTTATTTGCCTAGGGCATTAGAATACCTTGCCCCAGTCCTGGTCTTAGATTCAACTTGGGTTCAGTTGAAAAGCTAGGTATATTATACATCACACTTGTAGGGGATTTCACCAGAAAAGCCATGATTTGTCCATGTTAACATACAATAGCTTTAATAATTCCCGTGTTAGAACAGCAATTTTATTTGAAGCTAAAAAACTGAGGATAAGATCTACAGAATGTGTTTGATATGTTGTGTCCCATGCTCGAGTGTTTATATCACCCCCTCTAAGTAATGATAAGGCTATGTTCACATGATGTATTTGTGTTTCGGGAGCTCGCGCTAATACGCGCATACTCCTGTGGTGCCGGGGGCCCGGCAGCTCGCTGGCCCCGTAGACATGCATCACTCGCGACGCGTATTCGCTGCAAATAATTGACATGTCACTTATCTCCCGTGCTTAAAATACGATCATATTGTATGCGCGGTGGGGCGAGGCGGAATCCATAGTTGTCCGAAATACGCGGCGAAATGCGCCCCAAAATAAGCCGTGTGAACATACCCTAATAGATTAAAGTCTAATGTTTCATTTCATAACTTACACAGAACACTGAAGCTTATTGTATTATACATATTTTGCAATAGTTAGAAAGGTTCCAACTTACCTGATTTAAGGGACAAGCTCTTATTTTTTTCTATAAGCTTAAAATCAACATGTTCATACAAAGGATCATGGATAGAAGCGTAAGTGAAGTTTCTGAGGACTGAGCAAAAAATTTGGTTTTAAATAGAAAAGACTTCATAGATCAGCACAGATAAACAAGGTGGACAAAACATAGCTGGAATTAGGAGACTGCTGTATTCACATATTTCTCATATATACGTCACATATTTTACATATTTTACAGTGTTGGGAAATGGCATTTTTTAAAATCAATATGATTACTATAGTCCTTTTTTTTTTATAACTGTGTATTTTTATTTTTCAAATTTTTCCAAAATATCAAAGTACAACATGATATATATGGAGCAAGGGACCTTAAAAGATAGGTTGCATATTCCACATTCTGCAATGGACACTTAAATCAACATACAAATTCTAAGAGCATATAAAAAACTAAGATAATACTGTCCATAATGACAAAGAACATTAAGTCCAAATAGTGGGAACTTTCACAACATATATATCACAAGACAGAAACAATGGGACGAGGGGAACACATATAGTGGGTACAGGAATCCAAATATAGAACTTATAATCACAATCATAGTAAGAAATCAAAGATTATTGGTTATCGCATACACTTCCCAAGGTGATCACACCTGTGTATACTGGTCAAGCATATTATGAATAGAAGCCGTTAGGTATTCCATGTTCCGATTGTCCCTTAGGCGCCCATATACTTCAGCAATCTCAGGCACTTCCCTGCGCTTCCAGTGGAATGAGATTAAAACAGCGTGCCGCTTTGAGGACATGAAGAATCAATTTAATTGAGTGTTTCTGATACGTGACGTGGAACACATTAAATAATAAACAGAGTGGGTCCATAGGCAGGCAAATACCCAACCGATCGTTAATAAACGATTTCACCGCTCTCCAGAAAAATTGGATAATAGGACATTCCCAAAAGATATGGTAAATACTTCCCCCTTGTGCATTACAATGCCAACATCTATTAGGAATTGATGGATCAAGTTTATGCAACAAGGAAGGCATATGTTACCAGCACATTAAAATGTTGTACATATTCTCTTTATAAGTTGTACACATAGATGTTTGGGAAGACCATCTCCAGATGAGCTCCCAATCCCCTAAGTGATTTCTTTACTCGACATTGCCTCCCACTTTGTCATATATGCGTGTCTTGGCAGCTCATCCGGAAATGGGCTCAACAGTATAGCATATATATCTGAAATTAAACCCCTTGTAGAGGTGTTCAGTCTACACAGTTTTTCAAATTGGGTGGGAATAGACACAGTCGAGGAATTCAAGACGCTGGATAAAAAATTAGATATTTGCATATAAGAGTAAAAATAACTAGCAGGTAAGTCATAGTCACCTTTTTTATAGCGTTTGGATTGTCTTTTGAAGTATAATATAATAATCACCGCAATACCAAGAAGGAGGAGGGATACAATTGAGATTATAAGAAAACCATTTGGTATAATGGATGTAGATTCTGGATGCTGGGCTATGAGAAGAAATTAAAATCAATATTTCACTGTATCTATCTATCTATCTATCTATCTATCTATCATCTATAAATCTATCTATCTAAGATCTACCTAGTACAACAATCTAACATCATTATTGTTAAAAGAACTAACCATATATTTGGTTCATTATTTAAGGACTTAAAGGGCATCTTTAAATGAAATATTTGGTTCTCATTTTTCAGTATCTAGCATTTGGCCTTAAATTAAAAGTAAAATATTTATTATTTTCAATATAATTTATTAGTGAAAAGAATTACATTGTAAGTGAGACTTGTGTGTCATAAAGAAACACTGCTGTATTGTGATAGATAGATAGATAGATAGATGATAGATAGATAGATAGATAGATAGATATTTGCATATTTCAGTTATATATTAATCAATGTTTCATTGTCGCATTTACCTGCCCTTATCGTCAACACAGTAGGAGCAAAATTGTCCTCAGGAGCTATGAATGACACAATAAAAAGCTAAAGTCAAAAGGGCACAAAAATATCTAGTTCAGGGAATTCACATATCACTGACTCACATAATCTCTCTGGCTACCAGTCCTTCTTTATGTAATATTATCATTGACATTTTAGGAATGTGACAATTTCTGTCCATAATTTATGCGTAATAGATATAAAATCTACAATAATTTATTAATTAGATACGGTGTAAGAAACTAATTTACAATGCCTACCAAATCTTAAACATTCTCATACAATCTCTTGACATATCCTTTCTGATATACATTGGTTATGGCTGATTATAAAGCCTAAATCAGAGAAATTATGTTAATTACATAATATATTATTAATAAGACATATTAGAAAGTGCCCATACCAAGACATCTGACTCCAGCATCTTCCTTGTGGAGACAATCACTTTTATTCCAGCGCTTAGACCAGCAATCCTGTAGCGCTCGCTCATATCCTGTACATTGCACCTCACTCAGCCATATGGGACCTGTTCCTTTCCCAAACTCAGCCTCTGTAGTGGCGCTCATAGCTGAGCCACATCCTATCTGTCTACAGACGACTTCTGTGTCCTTCATATCCCAACCATCATCACAGACTGTTCCCCATTCTCCATGGAAAAACACCTCCACTCTGCCTGAGCAGTTTCCTCCGGTGAGACGGATCCTGTCATTATCTAGTATCACAAAGGATGAAAGTAAAACAAATGCTATAATGCAAAATGCTTGATATAAAGAGTTCACCACATCATTCTATTCAGTTACTGCCTATGCAGTCAACATTAGGAGCCCAATAATGACTGACAGCTGGGCTTCTGCTGCAGCACCCAAGATTGGAGAAACTTCTCACTTTGGCCATTGCAGCCCTTAGATGTCACAGTCAATAGACACAAAAGCCCTCTATTTGCCTACTGCTGCTCTTACAGGGTGAAGATGTGTACTACAGAAACAGAGGCCCCAAGTCTGGCAAACTAAGGGCCACATGTATGCAAACTGTCTAGGTGTAAGACTGTCTTTGTTGCCCATTTTATTTTATTTTTCATAGCACTACATGAAATGAAATTATTTGCTATGGGCAATAAAGAAAGTCTTACACCTAGACATTTTCATACATGTCCCTCTAATGATTCTAAAGGAGCATACAAGCAATCATATTTTTCCAAATTTCACCCAAATAAAAAAATAAAAAGATATGCAGTAAATTGCATGTTCCCAAAACTATTAGCCCATGAAAACTATGCTAAAACACCAAAAATAAGCCCTCATAAGGCTGCATCAACAGAAAAATAAATAAATAGTAAGTCTCAGGATGTGGTAACACAAAAATTCCTTTTTTTAAACATGTTTTTTATATACAAAACTACTATAATACATATGATAAAGAACACTTTTATTTGAATATCTGTACTGACCAGCAGAATAATCTTCATTTTTTTTCTTACCACATCACCCAAAAAAAAATGATATTTATCAACTTCTTAAAACATACTGTATGCAGCTTAAAACAGTACCACTGAAAAATAAAACTCTCTCCGCAACAAAACAAGACATCATGCAGCTACATAAGCACAAAAATATGAAGTTCTATTACTATAGATAGAGTTAATCGAACCGTTCGAGAAAAGTTAATTTCTAGTCGAACTTCTCGATTTTTTAGAACTTGAGCCAAACAGAACATTTTACTGTTCGTTCCAGTAAATGTTCACGTTCAACATCTCAAGCGACATGCTATTTTAATAGTTTTCATGACCGAAAATTGGTGTCGAAGCAGCAGTTTTAGGCTGCATTAAATCAGTTTTAAGTGTACCTTGCACAGTAAACATAACGCGCCTAAATCATGGCACATAGCATATCATTGGTAGTGTATGTAATGCACCTATCAAGGCACATTGTGCAAATCGCAGCACATAGCATATCATTGGTAGTGTATGTAATGCGCCTATCGAGGTCCATTGTGCAAATCGCGGCACATTACATATCATTACTAGTTTATGTGCGCCTCGATAAGCACATTGTGTTATGGAGGAGCACAGTGTATCATTTTAAGGAGCATTTCAATGTGTCGTGCCCGTCGTCTACTGCGCCTAGTGTTGGTGTACTGTTATGGATGGTAATTAAAGCTTCTCCTCACCTGTATAAAAATTAACACGAACATCTTCTCAAATAGACTTTAATGGGGTTCGAAGTCCGAGGTTCGAGATTCGAATCGAACCCCAAAACTTTACTTTTCGCTCATCACTAACTATAGATATTGGTTTGCCACTTATTAAAATGGAATGCTTTAACTATGGATAATACAGAGGTTAGGGGTTAAAAAGCTCTATCTCAATAAATAGCAGATATAAAAATGAACATTGCTTATTTCTTGTGTATTATGCTATCCTAAAATGTACCATTAAAAAATTTGATGAAAGACAATGATCTGTAGCGAAATTATTATTTAAAGTGCAATGTGTTAATGATTGAGCAGTATACTTTTGCTACAAACCTGAACAAGACTGAGACATTGGGCAACTCTTCACTGATGTTCTGTTTTGTTCACCTAAATATCATAGACAGAAGTAATAAAATATGATTTATAAAAGAACTGGAGACTCTATAGGTTTAACTGAAAAATTTACTAAATAAAAACAATAAAATAACCTTTGACTTCTCTCTGTCCTTCAAACTACACATCCAAGCCCTTATCTCTGCCTGCCGCCTCCACCTGAAAAATATCTCCCGAATCCCTCATTCCTTAACTTCAATACTACAAAAATGCTTGTCCATGCATTCATTATCTCCCACCTAGGCTATTGCAACATCCTTCTCTGTGGTATCCCTCTAGCACTCTCGCTCCCCTCCACACCATCCTCAACTCTGCTGCCCGTCTGATTCACCTCAATCCATGCTATATCTCTCTGCCTCTCCCCTCTGCCAATCCCTACACTTGCTACCCATTGCCCAGTGAATCCAGTTCAAGTTAGTAAACCTGACCTATAAGGCTCTCCATAACCTACTAGTGTTCTGCAGCATATAGACATTTCATTCATCTCCTATTACACCCCGACTCTGGCAGTGTATTATAGAAGTACAAACAGGGCAGCTACAGGTGCCTTCATTAGATCTCTGACTGCCATGGCAACCAAATGGCACCAACAATCTCATAATGGGATGGTAATTCACAATGGAAGAATTGTCTTTTTTGCATGTCCCCCATGCTCTTCTATCATCACAGAATTCTAACCTTAAAACGGTTTTCTCACTAGGCTCTGTAACTAGCCGAGCCACAACACGAACAAGCGCAGGACATGTTATCTTCAGTAAACTAAAGGTGCTGTGAGCACTGAAAGCAATGGCTTATCTATAATCTTGTGACAGAGAATTAGTTTGCTCTGTACTGAGCCTTCCTTCCATGGTGATATCACTCCTTACTCTCTGCTCTCTCATCTAGTCAGATAACAAAGTCGTGCTCAGGTAATCAGGTAACCGTAGAAACCGGTGTGCACTCAGAGCACATAAAATATCTTTTATCTCATGACCAATGTCATGACCTTCATGTAGAAAGCTAATCTTAGTAGTAAGAAAACTCCTTTAAGAAGTTATAGCTTGCGCTTAAAGGGATATTTCCATCTCATTGATTTTCTTTAAAAATATAGACAAAGGTAAATAGACATGATTGCTAAAACACATTTCTACTTTATTTAAAAGTTTTTTTCAAATTGTTTACATAAGTTTTTCTAGGTTGCTAACCACCTTTGTGTGCAGCAGTGGTGGGGCGCGTGATGTCACCTCCTGTTGTGTCTTTTCAGCAGGAAGGACCTTGTTTCTGATCTTATTTTAGCTACCAAGAATAAATTTGATCCTTTAGATTTTCTAACTAGGGGAAATCCTTAAGCCAACCTGTCTGATCTGCAGAGCACACAGTTGTGCATTTATATATGAAGAAAGCACTGCTGTTAAAGGGGTTGTCTCACTACACTGATTCATCTTACCTCAGTCCTGTTTTCTTGGTTTCATTCTGAATTCAGGAGTGTGTTTACTGGCTTCCACTAGGCGGCAGTAGAAGCCAGGTCTGTAACTATAACAACTAGCGCTGGCAGCCTATCATGAGAGACTGAACAAGTCTGTAGCTATAGCGATCTGAGGAGCTGATACAACCCATACAAAAGGGGATATCTCAGAATAGGTAGGACACTGTTAATGGGCATATATTACAAAGTGACTTGTTTTTACAAGATCTTTAATATAAAAAGCAGCAATCCTTGTAGTAAGATAACCCCTTTAAGCAACTATCACTGTGTCTTGGCAGCATGTAAGTTTTTCTCTCTTACTTAAAGAGGTTTTGCCACGATGTAATGTTGACGTGGGATCCTCCAAAATGGGTATTTAATCATTTTTCTAAATATATGTGATTACAAAAATTGCAGCCTGAGAGAGCTACAGGCTGCCTTACCTGCCCTTAGTTACTTAAAAGCTTGCATTAGATATGACCAGGCAGAGTGACAGGAGCACACTTCTTATCTGATGAGAGGGAGCGTGAAGAAGCTTTCAAGGGACTGGGGAGAAATATGTTGTCTTTGTATACAGAATCCACTAGTTGTAGTGTGATTATCTGAGTAGATCCTTGCTTTATCTGATGACAGTGAACATGAAGGAGCTTTCAAGAGGCTGAAGGAGCTTTCAAGAATCCACTAGTTATAGTGTGATTATTTGAGTGAACATTGCACACGATCCCTTATGCATGGCTCTGTGCTCTGGCAGTCTCTCTCTCTCTCAGCTCAGTGTGGCTTGTTTACTTTTGCTTCTTAGCAGATAAGGCACGTCCTGGCAAAACCCCTTTAACTTTACAATTTTATGAAGAAATAGACTAGATCTTATTTTCGCTGCATTTATATAATATTTTTAGTGATAATACTAAATTTTCCTGCATGCCCCATCAAAGAAGTTTCCTCTCATGGCAAAAATTACTCTACTAGCTCACATTTATATCCAGACATCCTATATTGATATTCTTATTTTTCATCCACATCCCTACATCACCAGTGCCTCTGTTACAGACACAGCTAGGAAGAGGAAACTGCAGAGCTTATATGTCAGCCAATGCTGAAAAACCGGCCACAGCCTGCACAGGAAGTAATAGCTTGAGAGGGAAGTAGTTCTGTGAAAACATCCAGATGGGTGAACCCCTTTAATAGGAATTTTAACTTATTTCATAATTGTGCTATTTTATTTTTCTCTAAACATGGCCCACGGCATTTCCAACCCTGAATTTTTATAAAACTTTCAAATTTAAAAAATTGTCTAATACAATGTTGCCTTGTTGGAAAAATTTATGACTATAAGAAAAAAATGGCTAATTTTAAAGCCTTATGCAAAGAAACGTAGTAGATTCATAAATTATAGTATAGTTAGGTCCTGTGTTAAGCTCTGCATAAAAATTGCAATAATGTTCTAATAAATCTGATTGTTTTCTGTCTCTCCATTTATCTCTTAGAAAAAAGAATTACGTTTGATAAAATAGTGTATGTTCAAAACTTGTTACATCAAGAGGTAGCAGAAGTAATATGGCAGCAGCTTATCTCCTTATCATCAAATAAGCATTTGTCTTTGCTACATCATGGGCAGCATGTATGAACCGGGCTGCATACCATTTACCATCCGACTAAGGGCTACCCAATTAAAATAAGTAACCATTCCTGTGAAAGTATATCATGATTTATATGCTTTAATCCCATGCGTAAAATATATGTAGGGACAAAACAAGTCGTATGGAATGAAAGTACGACTAAATGAGCATAAGTCATTGATTAAGAAATTTAAAAAGGATATGCTGAATATTAAGAATGAGGAAGAAAAGAAAACCTTTGGGGAAACATCATTGGCACGCCACTTTGCCTTGGAAAGACACACTGTGTCTT